>JAAAWM010010429.1:0-41237 GCA_036873465.1 Thinopyrum obtusiflorum | reverse complement strand
TTATTTGGATGCATGGATATTTAATTATTCACAATTCAAAATGATGGCATTTCTGTAAATAAGAACGCACTGGAAAATGCTAAAATACACAGACTGGGAAAAAAATATGCACGGCCGGATTGCAGCAACCTATAGAGGCCCAGGAGGACTTGGCCCGAGTGAGCGCTGAGTGTGCAAAATAACAGGAAAACAGAGCAAAAATGGGGCCGGCTGGGACCTGATCCCACGACCTCATGCGTAGAGGAGCAGAGCGCTGAACAGCTGGGCTGACTGAGTGTTTGTGATTAGGAAGGGGCATATGTCTTTTGAACAAGCAGAGGCTCGGTTGGAACCGCCATGAACGCACAGCAACTTGCCGGCGACGAGGACGAGCAAAGCAACGGCTACAGGTGCAGCGGATCACCGGCGGGGGTGCAGAAATGTGCGAGGGTGCGCGCTTGCGAGCGAAGGCTGCTACGGGGGTGGCATGCGTGCAGGCACTTGTGCACGAGTAGGAGGTCATCCCCGGTCATGGAGAAGACTACGACCGGATCCGTGTGGTTGGTGCTGTGCGGCTGCTGCGCTAAGATTGTGTGCGTGCGCGAACAGAGAGGGTCGAGCGCTTGCGGGGGTGTGCAGGAGCATCTGTACGTGGGTGCAGCAAGGGCGGCAGCGTGCATGCAGAGAGTGCGCGACCATGGTGGCCATGCAGCCGGAGCTTCAGTTCACTCGGGGAAGCGCTCAAATGCTTGGATCAACAAAATAAAGGCGGTAGGAGGAGCGGAGCTTCATCGTGGGGGCCCGGGGGGGGGCTGCTGGAGACGTACGAGGTCGACGGAGATTGAAGACGGCGGGAGGATGCGCTGACCGACGGCGATGGATTAGCCAGAGGAAGAAGATGATGTAGAGGACGTCGTGGATGGAGCTACGGGACCATGTGGATGCGTGCGTAGTCGAGGAAGACGACGGCAAGGCACGCGAGGCTCCGGATGAAGAAGATGGCAGCGGCTTGTCGGATCACGCCGGAGAGAAGCTCGGTCTCCTGAAGAAGAGGAAGCAGGGGAAGACGACGGTGACGTGGACGTGGACGACGGCATGGAGGCGATCCAGTTCAGCCACCCATCAGAATCGGTCGAGGACGGAGACGGGGTGCAGGAGGACATGTCGAAGATGAGCTTGAGGCCCTCTGGCCGCGAGAACAACGACGGACGTCGACGGTTTATTTCCCTGCTCTCGGTGCTCTGATTTGTGGAAGAAGAAGCAGAGGGAAGGGAAAGAGGTGGCAGCGGCAATAGGGGAAGAGGGAAACCTAGGGCGCGGGGCTGCGGCTTTATAGAGGGGCGCGGGCGCCGTGGTGGACATGTGCGGGCGCCCCTGGAGGTTTTACTGTGAGAGAGAGGGTGCATGAGGTGGAAGAAAAAGGTGAGGGTTGAGGGGATGACAGGCGGGCCCGACGGTGTCAGGACCGGTTTTCCAGGATATAAAATTTCCCAGTCAATTGTCCTTGTGCCCCCCCCCCCCCCCCCCCCCCCCCCCCCCCCCCCCCCCCCCCCCCCCCCCCCCCCCCCCCCCCCCCCCCCCCCCCCCCCCCCCCCCCCCCCCCCCCCCCCCCCCCCCCCCCCCCCCCCCCCCCCCCCCCCCCCCCCCCCCCCCCCCCCCCCCCCCCCCCCCCCCCCCCCCCCCCCCCCCCCCCCCCCCCCCCCCCCCCCCCCCCCCCCCCCCCCCCCCCCCCCCCCCCCCCCCCCCCCCCCCCCCCCCCCCCCCCCCCCCCCCCCCCCCCCCCCCCCCCCCCCCCCCCCCCCCCCCCCCCCCCCCCCCCCCCCCCACAAGCCAGTGAGTACTTTGAATGTACTCGCAACCATCATGAAAACAGGTATAACATAGCAGGTGATAATCATGCACTGAAATAAACCACGATCACTTAGTCGATCACAAAATAAAATTCATGATGCATGTAAGCAGGTCGTTCGTATTAAACAGGGATAAGCAATCAGAGAATAAAAATAAAATAAACCGATCGGGTGTCTGAAGCGACGCCTCGAAAGGATAATAATATAAAGCATGCCTCAGTCGGGCGTCTGCGCGACACCACATAAAGGGCTTATAAGAAAAAATAAATAACAGGCATGCCACAGTCGAGCGTCTGAGCAACACCACATAAAGGGCTTATAAGAAAAATAAATAACAGGCGTGCCACAGTCGGGCGTCTAAGCGACACCACATAAAGGGCTTATAAGAAAAATAAATAACAGGCATGCCATAGTCGGGCGTCTCAGCGATACCACATAAAGGGCTTATAAATGACAAGCATGCCACAGTCGGGCATCTGAGCGACACCACCTAAAGGGCTTATAAAGAATAATCACAATGAATATCCAGGAGGTAGAACCATCCCAGGGATACTCAAAAATTCAAATAATATAAATGGTTAGTCCACAATAATAATAATCATAATCATCATATGTCTCATGTCATGATCAATATTCCGGTTTAGAAGTTTTTCCTCCGAAGACCGACACTAAGACCGACACTTGACCCATCCCAGACTGTAGTCCTTAACCGCGGACACGGCTAGTCGAATAGATATAAACTCTGCAGAGGGTGTACTCTTTACCCACGACTAATGGATTCCTTTAGTCCACCGGGACTATTTCCGCTTATGGTCTTTGAATTGAAAACACACCTGACCTGCACACACCAGCTTAACTCACCGGTGCCTGGAATCACCCACGACACTCGTTAAGCAAAACTCTAAGTGGGGAGGCTACAACCTCGATTAGCATGGGATCAAATTTATACCGCGCGCTACTAAGGGGTGCCCCCCTCTAGGTCCCAACCGGAAACACCCATGCCCCCGGACCAAGTGACATGCCTACCAGAGGCCTCTGGTATCTTTCACTATGGCCTCTCTGTACGGTGTGTGTGCCAAGGAAGGGTTGACAACTTACTGGACCGTACCCTACCTGCGGTAGGGACAAGTGGTAGCACGAAACAAGTATGGGGGTTACTGGAACAAGACTCGATCTACGGTCGACTCAGGAGGTTTATGTATTCCCTGCATGGTTAGCACAACAATGCTTTGCACAGTATTACTGACAGGGCCACCACCCCTCATGCTCCATCATGCCTCACTGCACATCCTCGCCACAACGAGATGTCAGTCACGTGGTTGTATCCACCGGAACACAACCCTCTTTCGGACTTCATACGAACTACCACTAGGCATATATGGCATGAGAAGTGGCTGCTGTCATCCTTATCACATATATAGCAGAAAGATTTTCACCATATGCTTATATGCATGAGTATGATTTCCACATAAAATAATGCCACTCCACATTATCAAAATGATGGAGTTTTAAATATTCTAGCAAACAACACACAACTTGTATCATATCGGAGTTCAAGATGCTTGCCTTCAAGGTGTGGAGAGGTAGGGTGCATCACAAAACTCTTGAAAGTTTGCTTCTCCTCCCACTTCCTATTTTTGAAAATACTCGAATCAACATATGTTATAAAACTGTACAGAAAAGTTGTTTGGATTTTTTTAATAAATCTGAAAATAAACTAGATGAAATTTAAGAGAGGTGGGCAAAAGAATCAAGTCGATTGGATTTTTATTTTAAAAGATACAGCCAGTCAAACTGGTGGTCAAAGTATGTTTTTTTAATAAATCAGAAAAAAAAACAGAAAACGGCTCAATAGCAATACGCTTTACAGAACAGAAAACGTACCTAGCAAAATACGCCTTCACTTACGACGCGTTGGCGGGCTAGTGGGTCACTGACGGTGGGCTCGCGCTGTCAGGTTTATCTTCCTCCTCACGCGCGCGGACAAAGCAGGGGAGGGGCTGGACTCCGGCGACGATTGCGAGCTCTAGGGGACGCCGTTCTCGACGCTCGGCATACCCACGAGCTTAGGAGAGTAGGCCGCGTCCGCTGGAGAGGAAAGAAGTGGCTGGAGGGTTCAGGTTTGAGCAGGGCTTCGCCCATGGCGGAGGAAAGCTTCGGGTGAAAGGGGGGTTTCTCCCATGGCACGCTCCAGGATGCGACGGAGGGATGGAATGGGTTCATTGGGTCTTGAGAGAGCTACTCCGGTCGAGAGGGAAGCGCTGGCGGCCTATTTATAGCGCGGCGACGTCGGTCCCATAGCGGCCGGAGATAAGCTCGGCGGCCTGCCTTCACTGTTGCTGCAGGGACGTCGTGGCGATGCCTAGCTGGAGACAGGGCTAGCGGACGAAGGCTGCGCTGCTCCAGGAGGCGAGCTATCGAGCGGGAGTGGCTTGGGCGGCGCCGGCCATGGCCGTACTTACGGGCGGCGGCAGTGGCTGCTTGCGGGCGATGCTGCAGGGAGCCAGGGGGCCGGGGCAACGTGGCGGGGTTAGCGGGGACTGCGGGCTACCGAACGAGCTCTCGGATGAGACCGAACTGTTCCCGGAGGCAGCTGGCGTGCGGAGACGGCTCGGTGCCGCTGGCGGCCATATGCACGCCTTGGACGCGCTCTGGGCACGCGCGCCAGGTGCTTGGCAAAATGCCAAGATGTGCCAGGAGGCTCTACTGCCCACGGGGTTCTACAGGGGGGGATTGTTGGCCAAGGCAAAGCTAGAGGACAAGTTGATATGGCCAGAAGAGCTAGTCTCTAATGCAGAATTAGGAACATGCCAAAACTGTTCATGCACTTAAGCTGCTCGATAAAATGCTAGGGGCATCCAGAAGGTTTTTCTAGTGACCAAAATTTCCAGATTATAGTCTCTTTAGATGATAAGCATGATGGCAAGGTTAGTTTGACCAAAACAGAAACTTGTTAGTGCAAAAATTTCAAAACTCCAATTCTGGACAGAAACAAAAGGGGGTTATCTCATGTAGATAAAATAGTCCAATGGATATGATCTCTTGGATTTAAGGGTTTGATAGAGTTTACTAAAAGTAGGAAAAAATCCCAAGGTCAAAAGGGCAAGATAAAATGGGGTTGCAGTACAAAACCTCAAACTGGACCAGAATGCAAAAGAGGATGATATGCTCAAATTTTTCAAAGAACACCAATGGGTTTTTGCATAAAAATTAGTTATATACATCTACTGACATTCCCAAATTTTTATGTAATTTTTATGAAGAAATATTTAAAGCAGCTGTAGTGCAATGGGGGCCCTTAAAAGAATGGAAAAGCCATTTTAAAAGAATTAAAGCTTGGCAAGGATATTATGCAAATGCTTCCACTATATATACCAGATAAAAATCAAATGTTTTAATAAGGCATTCAAACCCCACAATATTGTTCAAAAGCTTCTACTTGGAGGAAAAATTTCATAATTCAAAGAAAAGAGTGGTTCTGAAATTAATAGAAAAGCCAGAAAATAGAAGATAAATCTTTCTGACAAAATTTTAATTAATAAAAAAAATATTAATTTTTTTGGGGTGTTACAACACTACCCCCCTTAAGAAAAATCTCGTCCCCGAGATTTGCTAAGGACGTATTTTGCAAAAAGATTACTCGTACCACGCGGCAATCGTAACATGAAAACAAATATTCCACACACGCGATAGGACGGGGTTACAAAAAAAAATGCTGACTAATGCGCAGTTGTGGTGTACTAGCGAGGTAATCGATTTGGTAATAAAAGAAAGCGCGGTCTTGTATTTAGCGTACGTGGCATGTAAGTCGTATAATGTGAGGACTTGCAAACTTAAATTTTGTTGGAAAACATTTTTCATTGCAGTGGTCTTTTAAGAAAACCTTGCTATAAAATTTGCTATAATGAAAACAATTGATTTTTAAATCACAGCAAACAACCGCAATCAACACAATATACTCATACAGAGAATTTTAAAACACAGCACATATATCACAACCAGCAGTCAAAAGCTACACCAACTAATACAACTAAGGTGCTGACGGTTCAGGCAATAAGCTATAGGTCATAAGGACATATTCCCTGCAGTGGGATATATCCTTCGTCTACTTGGGAGGGGATAGGGCGCTCACAAAATGCGTCTCTATTAGTCTGGCCTCAGGGGTCTGCTAAGGGCGACTTGGGTTTATCATAGCAAGAGTCTGGAAAAGTTCCGTCTCTTGCTGGGTCAAGCGCTCTCGAGCGATGACATAGTGCACCAGCTTAATTAGCGCCGGACCTTTCTCTGCTCGGATATAGGGAAAGGATGCGGCTTCTCTGGCTGCTGTACTATTTTGGGAAATAATAATACCCACGTTCACTGGCATAGAGCGCCAGGAATTGAAGACGGGTAACCGCTCCATAAGCAGCAATCTTTATGGTTATTACTGGAGTGGGCATAGATTTTCCCGGTGAAGGGAACTTCCGTAGGATCTTGGTTTGGTTCTACCTGCGGGTTGTGCCTGGCTGTACAATATTTTGAGGGGATGAGAGTGACCCTCGATTTGAACAGGTTGTACCAGGATGGCTGGGGAAAACCCATGGTACTGTGGTTAAAATCCCACAATTATATTAATAAAATACCTCAGGGATGCATCTGGGGTCATTATATGAATCCCAAGGTGGGACCTGAAAAAAAATGGCTATGAAGGCAGTGCACAAGGTGAGTGATGCTTGGTAAGATCACGGAGTGGCCTCAAGTATAGCATCCGGGCTGGGTGACATACTGTGATGTGGGGGCAATATTTATTGTCGGTTCTGTTATAAGGTGGCAAGGGTTAATGCCACAGTTATATATATATCGCAAAATGCGATGTATAACTGCGGGTGTTGGTTGGGGCAAACGTTCCCTTTATATAAAGAAAACGGAGTCTTCCTTCGCACGCTTGCGAATGGGACAACTCAGGTGTCGATCACGGGCGTGTGGTCGATGGGCTAGGTTGACAGGTTGGGCACCGACTGCCAAAAGCTGTCGGGGTCACTGTGTGGGCTATCGGGTAGGATAGGCTTGGCTGTGGTGGGGTTAAGGTCTGGTGGGCGGTTTTAACCTAGGTTTTCTTGACCCGGCTAAGATAGGATTAGCCAATGGTCAGCCTGGCTCTGATACCAAGGTTGTCAGGACCGGTTTTCCAGGATATAAAATTTCCCAGTCAATTGTCCTTGTGCTCACCAGCCCCAGGATTACTGTTAGCTGATGAGACACAATCTTGATACAGAAATTCCAAGCAAAATACAAAACCTGAAGTACAAGACCATTGTGGTCTATGAGTACAACAAAAGTTTCTAGTGGTTGATGGCGGAAGCCGTTTGCGGATCATCAGCGTCTATGGGACTCCATTTCCCACAGCAACAGCTGACCTGAATAACTCCTATCTTCGCGCAACTGCTATCTTCGTTGCCTAGGTTCCGGGGCTGTCGTCATTGTGCTCCTCTCCAAGCAAGAGATCTGGCCAAGACAATAGCCAGGGAGAAGCCAGTGAGTACTTTGAATGTACTCACAAACATCATGAAAACAGGTATAATATAGCAGGTGATAATCATGCACTGAAACCATCCACGATCGCTTAGTCAGTCACAAAAATAAAAATTCATGATGCACGCAAGCAGGTCATTCATATTAAACAGGAATAAGCAATCAGAGAATAAAAATAAACTAAACAAATCGGGTGTCTGAAGCGACGCCTTGAAAGGATAATAATATAAAGCACCCCCCCCCCCCCCCCCCCCCCCCCCCCCCCCCCCCCCCCCCCCCCCCCCCCCCCCCCCCCCCCCCCCCCCCCCCCCCCCCCCCCCCCCCCCCCCCCCCCCCCCCCCCCCCCCCCCCCCCCCCCCCCCCCCCCCCCCCCCCCCCCCCCCCCCCCCCCCCCCCCCCCCCCCCCCCCCCCCCCCCCCCCCCCCCCCCCCCCCCCCCCCCCCCCCCCCCCCCCCCCCCCCCCCCCCCCCCCCCCCCCCCCCCCCCCCCCCCCCCCCCCCCCCCCCCCCCCCCCCCCCCCCCCCCCCCCCCCCCCCCCCCCCCCCCCCTTATGTGGCGTCGCTCAGACGCCCGACTGAGGCATGCTTTATATTATTATCCTGTCGAGGTGTCGCTTCAGACACCCGATCGGTTTATTTTATCTTCATTCTCTTATTGCTTATTCCTGTTTAATACGAATGACCTGCTTACGTGCATCATGAATTTTTATTTTGGGACTGACTAAGTAATCGTGGATTATTTTAGTGCATGATTATCACCTGCTATGTTATACCTGTTTTCATGGTGTTTGCGAGTACATTCAAAGTACTCACTGGCTTGTCCCTGGCTATTGTCTTGGCCAGATTTCTTGCTTGGAGAAGAGCACTTTGACGACAGCCTCGGAACCTAGGCAATGGAGATAGCAGCCGCGCGAAGATAGGAGTTATCCAGGTCAGCTGTTCCTGTGGGAAATGGCGTCCCATAGACGCTGATGATTCGCAAACCGCTTCCGCCATCAACCATTAGAAACCTTTTGTTGTACGCATAGACCAGAGTGGTCTTGTACTACATATTTTGTATTTTTCTTGGAATTTCGGTATCCAGATTGTGTCTCATCAGCTAACAGTAATCCTGGGGCTGGTGAGCACAAGGACCATTGACTGGGAAATTTATATCCTGGAAAAACGGTCCTGACAACCTTGGTATCAGAGCCAGGCTGACCATTGGCTAATCCTATCTTAGCCGGGTCGATAAACCTAGGTTAACCCACCCACCAGACCTTAACCTCACCACAACCAAGCCTATCCTACCCGATAGCCCACACAGTGACCCCCGACAGCTTTTGGCAGTCGGTGCCCAACCTATCAGACTAGCCCAGTAAGCTACACGCCCGTGATCGACACCTGAGTTGCCCCATTCGCAAGCGTGCGAAGGAAGACTCCGTTTTCTTTATATAAAGGGAACGTTTGCCCCAACCGACAACCATAGTAATACATCGCATTTTGCGATATATATATCTGTGACAATGACCCCGACCACCAGAGAACAGAACCGACAATTAATATTGCCCCCACAACACGATATGTCATCTAGCCCAGATGTTATACATGAGGCTACTCCATGACCTTACCAAGCATCCCTCACCTTGTGCACTGCCTTCACAGCCAATTGTTTTTCAGGTCGCACCTTGGGATTCATATAAACACCCCAGAAGCAACCCCGGGGGATTTTATTAAAATAATTGTGGGATTTTGACCACAGTACCATGGGTTTTCCCCAGCCATCCCGGTACAACCTGTTCAAATCGAGGGTCACTCTCATATTGTACAGCCATGCACACCCCGCAGGTAGACCCAAACCAAGACCCTAGGGAAGTTCCCTTCATCGGGAAATCTGTGCCCACTAATGGCCATAGAGATTGCTGCTTATGGAGCGGTTACCCATCTTCAATTCATGGTACCCTATGCCAGTGAACGTGGCCATTATTTTTTTCCCGAATAGTGCAGCAGCCAGAGAAGCCGCATCCTTTCCCTACACCTGAGAAGAGAAAGGTCTGATGCTAATTAAGCTGGTGCACTATGTCATCGCTCGAGAGCGCTTGACCCAGCAAGTGATGGATTTTCCCCAGACCCTTGCTGTGTAAAACCCTAGTCGCCATTAGTAGACCCCTGAGGGCTAGACTAAGAGAGACGCCTTTTGTGAGTCCCCCATCCGCTCCGAGTAGACGAAGGATATATCCCACTGCAGGGAATAATTCCTCGTGAAATATAGCTTATTACCTGAACCGTCAGCACCGTGGTTATATCAGTTTGTGTAGCAATTGACTGCTTGTTGTGATAGCTGTGTTGTGCTTCAAAATTTTCTGTATTAGTATATTGCATTGGTTGAAGTTGTTTCTTGTGATTAAAAAAAATCGATTGTTTTTAATTATAGCAAATTTCATAGTAAGGTTTTTCTTAAAAGACCACTACGATGAAAAATGTTTTTCTCAATAAAAATTTGATTTGCATGCCCTCTCGTTATATGACTCACACACTACGTACACTAAATGCAGGACCGCACATGCTTTTATCACCAAATCAATTACCTCGCTAGTACACCACAACTGCACATTAGTCAGCAATTTTTACTGTAACCCCGTCCTATCATGTGTGTGGTGTATCTGTTTTCATGTTACGGTTGCCGCGTGGTACGAGTAATCTTTTTGCAAAATACGTTCTTAGCAAATCTCGAGGACGAGATTTTTCTTAAGGGGGGTAGTGTTGTAACACCCCAAAAATTTAATCTTGTTTTATTAATTAAAATTTTGTCAGAAAGATTTATTTTCTATTTTCTGACTTTTCTATTAATTTCAGAGCTACTTCTTTTCTCTGGATTTTTAATTTTTTTTCCTCTTATCTGAAACTTTTGGATAATATTGAGGGGCTTGAATGCTTTCTTAAAATATTTGATTTTTGTTGGGTATGCAAGGGGAAGCATTTGTATAATACTTTTGCCAAGCATCAATTCTTCTAAAATGGCTTTTCCATTCTTTTAAGGGCTCCCATTGCACTGCAACCTATTTAAATATTTCTTTAAAAATTACATAAAAATTTGGAGATGTCAGTAGATGCATATAACTCATTTTTATGCAAAAATCCAGCTTTGTGTTTTATAAATTTTGAGCTAACCATCCTCTTTTTCATTCTGGTCCAGTTTGGTATTTTGCACTGCAACCCTATTTTAGATTCCTCTAGTGATCTTGGGATTTTTGCTGCTATTAGTACTTGCTACCAAACCCTTAAGTCCAGGATATTGGACCCATTTGAATAATTTTGGTCCATGCAATAATAGCCTTTCTTTTCTGTCTAGATTTGGTTTTCTCAAAACTTGCACTAACAAGTTTCTGGTTTTGCCAAACTAACCTTGCCACCATAACCTACACCTAAAGAGACCCCAACCTGGAGATTTTGGCTACCAGGAGAGATGCCTAGATGCCCTTGGCATTTCATCAAGCAGGTTAGGAGCATGGCCAGATTTGGCATGCTTTTAGACTTGCATTAGGAAGTTGCTCTAAGGACCTTACCAGCATGTCCACTAGTCCTCTAGATACCTATAACATAGCACTGTTAAATTGCATTTCCATCCAAGCCCTCTCGGCCACCCTGGCATTCTGTCGAGCATGTAGCGTGCGTGCTCTGGGCGCGCCCAGAGCTCATGTTTTGCACGCGCGCGTAGCCGAACCGCCTCCGCATGCCAGCTCGTCCCAGGAACAGCTCGACCTCATCCAAACACTCGTCCGCTAGCCCGCAGTCCCCGCTGACCCCGCCACTTTGCTCTGACTGCCCTGGCTCCTGCAGAAGTCGGCCGCAAGTCACCACTGCCGCCGCCTGAAACTGCCGTGGTTGGCACCGCCCTGACCACCCCAGCTCGCCAGCTGCCCCTGGAATAGGCCATCCTCATCCGCTCGCCCTGGCAAACCCCGCTAGCCTCCACCACGTCGCCCTGCCAGCAACAGAATGGCGGTTCACCGGCGATCTTATCCGCAGCCGCGGGACCAACATCGCCGCCTATATATAGGCCCTTCTACGACTCCCCTCAGCCTCGAGCAGTGCCCCAATCCTCTCTCAGAGCTTCCCCACCCCCCCCCCCCCCCCCCCCCCCCCCCCCCCCCCCCCCCCCCCCCCCCCCCCCCCCCCCCCCCCCCCCCCCCCCCCCCCCCCCCCCCCCCCCCCCCCCCCCCCCCCCCCCCCCCCCCCCCCCCCCCCCCCCCCCCCCCCCCCCCCCCCCCCCCCCCCCCCCCCCCCCCCCCCCCCCCCCCCCCCCCCCCCCCCCCCCCCCCCCCCCCCCCCCCCCCCCCCCCCCCCCCCCCCCCCCCCCCCCCCCCCCCCCCCCCCCCCCCCCCCCCCCCCCCCCCCCCCCCCCCCCCCCCCCCCCCCCCCCCCCCCCCCCCCCCCCCCCCCCCCCCCCCCCCCCCCCCCCCCCCCCCCCCCCCCCCCCCCCCCCCCCCCCCCCCCCCCCCCCCCCCCCCCCCCCCCCCCCCCCCCCCCCCCCCCCCCCCCCCCCCCCCCCCCCCCCCCCCCCCCCCCCCCCCCCCCCCCCCCCCCCCCCCCCCCCCCCCCCCCCCCCCCCCCCCCCCCCCCCCCCCCCCCCCCCCCCCCCCCCCCCCCCCCCCCCCCCCCCCCCCCCCCCCCCCCCCCCCCCCCCCCCCCCCCCCCCCCCCCCCCCCCCCCCCCCCCCCCCCCCCCCCCCCCCCCCCCCCCCCCCCCCCCCCCCCCCCCCCCCCCCCCCCCCCCCCCCCCCCCCCCCCCCCCCCCCCCCCCCCCCCCCCCCCCCCCCCCCCCCCCCCCCCCCCCCCCCCCCCCCCCCCCCCCCCCCCCCCCCCCCCCCCCCCCCCCCCCCCCCCCCCCCCCCCCCCCCCCCCCCCCCCCCCCCCCCCCCCCCCCCCCCCCCCCCCCCCCCCCCCCCCCCCCCCCCCCCCCCCCCCCCCCCCCCCCCCCCCCCCCCCCCCCCCCCCCCCCCCCCCCCCCCCCCCCCCCCCCCCCCCCCCCCCCCCCCCCCCCCCCCCCCCCCCCCCCCCCCCCCCCCCCCCCCCCCCCCCCCCCCCCCCCCCCCCCCCCCCCCCCCCCCCCCCCCCCCCCCCCCCCCCCCCCCCCCCCCCCCCCCCCCCCCCCCCCCCCCCCCCCCCCCCCCCCCCCCCCCCCCCCCCCCCCCCCCCCCCCCCCCCCCCCCCCCCCCCCCCCCCCCCCCCCCCCCCCCCCCCCCCCCCCCCCCCCCCCCCCCCCCCCCCCCCCCCCCCCCCCCCCCCCCCCCCCCCCCCCCCCCCCCCCCCCCCCCCCCCCCCCCCCCCCCCCCCCCCCCCCCCCCCCCCCCCCCCCCCCCCCCCCCCCCCCCCCCCCCCCCCCCCCCCCCCCCCCCCCCCCCCCCCCCCCCCCCCCCCCCCCCCCCCCCCCCCCCCCCCCCCCCCCCCCCCCCCCCCCCCCCCCCCCCCCCCCCCCCCCCCCCCCCCCCCCCCCCCCCCCCCCCCCCCCCCCCCCCCCCCCCCCCCCCCCCCCCCCCCCCCCCCCCCCCCCCCCCCCCCCCCCCCCCCCCCCCCCCCCCCCCCCCCCCCCCCCCCCCCCCCCCCCCCCCCCCCCCCCCCCCCCCCCCCCCCCCCCCCCCCCCCCCCCCCCCCCCCCCCCCCCCCCCCCCCCCCCCCCCCCCCCCCCCCCCCCCCCCCCCCCCCCCCCCCCCCCCCCCCCCCCCCCCCCCCCCCCCCCCCCCCCCCCCCCCCCCCCCCCCCCCCCCCCCCCCCCCCCCCCCCCCCCCCCCCCCCCCCCCCCCCCCCCCCCCCCCCCCCCCCCCCCCCCCCCCCCCCCCCCCCCCCCCCCCCCCCCCCCCCCCCCCCCCCCCCCCCCCCCCCCCCCCCCCCCCCCCCCCCCCCCCCCCCCCCCCCCCCCCCCCCCCCCCCCCCCCCCCCCCCCCCCCCCCCCCCCCCCCCCCCCCCCCCCCCCCCCCCCCCCCCCCCCCCCCCCCCCCCCCCCCCCCCCCCCCCCCCCCCCCCCCCCCCCCCCCCCCCCCCCCCCCCCCCCCCCCCCCCCCCCCCCCCCCCCCCCCCCCCCCCCCCCCCCCCCCCCCCCCCCCCCCCCCCCCCCCCCCCCCCCCCCCCCCCCCCCCCCCCCCCCCCCCCCCCCCCCCCCCCCCCCCCCCCCCCCCCCCCCCCCCCCCCCCCCCCCCCCCCCCCCCCCCCCCCCCCCCCCCCCCCCCCCCCCCCCCCCCCCCCCCCCCCCCCCCCCCCCCCCCCCCCCCCCCCCCCCCCCCCCCCCCCCCCCCCCCCCCCCCCCCCCCCCCCCCCCCCCCCCCCCCCCCCCCCCCCCCCCCCCCCCCCCCCCCCCCCCCCCCCCCCCCCCCCCCCCCCCCCCCCCCCCCCCCCCCCCCCCCCCCCCCCCCCCCCCCCCCCCCCCCCCCCCCCCCCCCCCCCCCCCCCCCCCCCCCCCCCCCCCCCCCCCCCCCCCCCCCCCCCCCCCCCCCCCCCCCCCCCCCCCCCCCCCCCCCCCCCCCCCCCCCCCCCCCCCCCCCCCCCCCCCCCCCCCCCCCCCCCCCCCCCCCCCCCCCCCCCCCCCCCCCCCCCCCCCCCCCCCCCCCCCCCCCCCCCCCCCCCCCCCCCCCCCCCCCCCCCCCCCCCCCCCCCCCCCCCCCCCCCCCCCCCCCCCCCCCCCCCCCCCCCCCCCCCCCCCCCCCCCCCCCCCCCCCCCCCCCCCCCCCCCCCCCCCCCCCCCCCCCCCCCCCCCCCCCCCCCCCCCCCCCCCCCCCCCCCCCCCCCCCCCCCCCCCCCCCCCCCCCCCCCCCCCCCCCCCCCCCCCCCCCCCCCCCCCCCCCCCCCCCCCCCCCCCCCCCCCCCCCCCCCCCCCCCCCCCCCCCCCCCCCCCCCCCCCCCCCCCCCCCCCCCCCCCCCCCCCCCCCCCCCCCCCCCCCCCCCCCCCCTCACTGCACATCCTCGCCACAACGAGATGTCAGTCACGTGGTTGTGTTCACCGAAACACAACCTTCCTTCGGACTCCATCCGAACTATCACCAGGCATATGTGGCATGAGAAGTGTCTACTGTCACCAATATCACATATATAACAGAAAAGATTTTCACCATATTTTGATATGCAAGAGTATGACTTCCACATGAAATAATGTTACTCCATTTTAGCATATTGATGGAGTCCATATGTTCTAGCAAACAACACACAGCTTATATCATAATGGAGTTCAAGATGCTTGCCTTCAAGGTGCAGAGAGGTGAGGTGCACTCCAAAACTTTTGAAAGTTTTAATCTTCCCTCCAATTCCTATTTTTGAAAATATTCAAATTAACACAAACTTTAAAAACAGTACAAAAAGTTGTCCTAATTATTTTTGAAATAAATCTTAAAATAAACTAGGTGAAATTTGAGAGAGGTAGGAAAAAGAATCAACTCATTTGGAGTTTTATTTTAAAAGATATGTCCAGTCAAAGAGTAGTCAAAGTTCTGATTTTAAATAAAACAGAAAAAGGAAAACGGTTCGGATCAGAATACGCTTTCGCAATAGAGGAAACGCACCTAGCAGAGTACGCCTCCACTTGAGACGGCACGCGCCGGCGTGGGGTCGCTGACAGGGGGGACCCGCACTGTCAGGTTCGTCCCTTTCCTCCGCGCGCGGCTGGGACAGAGACAGAGGCGAGCTCCGACGATGATTGCCGGCGACAAAGGGCACCAAACAATGTGCTCCGGGTATGCACGTGCTCGGGAGGAGATGCCGCATCCATTGGAGGAGGTTAGGGGAGCGGTGGAGCTCGAGGGCCAGCAGCCCTTCCTCCATGGCGGAGGGGAGCTTCGGGAGGGAATGGAGCTTTGCACACCTTGACTCCCGGGCAAAATTGAATGCTAGAAAGGGTCCTCGGGGTCATGATGGAGCTAATGGTGGTGATAGAGTAGAGGGAGCGGCTCTGGTGGCGTCGGAATAAACAGAAGGGTGGCGGTGAGCGTCTCGGCCGGAGGCGAAGGAGATGGCATCTTTCGGTCAATTAGTGGCTTGAGGAAGCTCTAAGAGAGGATTGGGGCACTGCTCGAGGCTGAGGGGAGTCGGAGAAGGGCCTATATATAGGCGGCGATGTTGGTCCCGCGGCTGCGGATAAGATCGCCGGCGAACCGCCGTTCTGTTGCTGGCAGGGCGACGTGGTGGAGGCTAGCGGGGTTTGCCAGGGCGAGCAGATGAGGATGGCCTGTTCCAGGGGCAGCTGGCGAGCTGGGGTGGTCAGGGCGGTGCCAACCACGGCAGTTTCAGGCGGCAGCAGTGGTGACTTGCGGCCGACTTCTGCAGGAGCCAGGGCGGTCAGAGCGAAGTGGCGGGGTCAGCGGGGACTGCGGTCTAGCGGACGAGTGTTTGGATGAGGTCGAGCTGTTCCTGGGACGAGCTGGCATGCGGAGGCGGTTCGGCTGCGTGCGCGTGCAAAACGTGCGCTCTGGGCGCGCCCAGAGCACGCACGCTACATGCTCGACAGAATGCCAGGGTGGCCGAGAGGGCTTGGATGGCAATGCAATTTAACAGTGCTATGTTATAGGTATCTAGAGGACTAGTGGACATGCTGGTAAGGTCATTAGAGCAACTTCCTAATGCAAGTCTAAAAGCATGCCAAATCTGGCCATGCTCCTAACCTGCTTGATGAAATGCCAAAGGCATCTCTCCTGGTAGCCAAAATCTCCAGGTTGGGGTCTCTTTAGGTGTAGGTGATGGTGGCAAGGTTAGTTTGGCAAAACCAGAAACTTGTTAGTGCAAGTTTTGAGAAAACCAAATCTGGACAGAAAAGAAATGCTATTATTGCATGGACCAAAATTATTCAAATGGGTCCAATATCCTGGACTTAAGGGTTTGGTAGCAAGTACTAATAGCAGCAAAAATCCCAAGATCACTAGAGGAATCTAAAATAGGGTTGCAGTGCAAAATACCAAACTGGACCAGAATGAAAAAGAGGATGGTTAGCTCAAAATTTATAAAACACAAAGCTGGATTTTTGCATAAAAATGAGTTATATGCATCTACTGACATCTCCAAATTTTTATGTAATTTTTAAAGAAATATTTAAACAGGTTGCAGTGCAATGGGAGCCCTTAAAAGAATGGAAAAGCCATTTTAGAAGAATTGATGCTTGGCAAAAGTATTATACAAATGCTTCCCCTTGCATACCCAACAAAAATCAAATATTTTAAGAAAGCATTCAAGCCCCTCAATATTATCCAAAAGTTTCAGATAAGAGGAAAAAAACTTAAAAATCCAGAGAAAAGAAGTAGCTCTGAAATTAATAGAAAAGTCAGAAAATAGAAAATAAATCTTTCTGACAAAATTTTAATTAATAAAACAAGATTAAAATTTTTGGGGTGTTATAGTGGACCATCTCAGTACCATGCCGCTCGCCGCGTGCTCGTCGGGGCTGTACCATTTAGTCAAAGCCCTCAGGCCGGAGCTTTTTAAGCTAGCTCCTTGCTTGCTGATGCCGCCTGATCTTTAGAAACGGCGTGTCACGCAGCATAACGATCATAGGGTGGCGAGCATCAACCCCCTTGACTGCGATCCGATCCCCGTCACCCTCAACTACATTAACAGTATGTACTGGGTCGGCATGAACACGTCTTGGATGGTGCTCGTCGACGGTCACGGCAGCTGGATGCTCGTGGAGGTCTACACCCGGTGATTGATCCCCCTTCCTTCGATTAACACTGCACTGATTTGGCACCGCGGCCCAGAATACTTGGAATCTTACAGTAGCCAACATGATACCAAGTTTGATTTGCTCAAGGTTGTAATCTGCCAAGTGCCCACAAGATCTGTGAATTATAAAGACTTCAGGCTAATTGCGTTCTTCAACCACGGTCTCGCCTATCTGACAGGTCACGGCGGTAAGTGGATAAATCTGCACGTCCATCGCAGGATCATACATCCTCCATGGTTCTCTGATGCCATCGAACACAAGGGCTTCATTTACGCTGTTGACTCCTTCTATGGCTGGACGTATTGCTGGCCTACTCCAGTCATCGCTACAAACGGCTGTTACAGCAGTATGTTACTTTCCTATGATACCATGATGGCTTGTCAACATTTACTGAAAAATATTCATGCTCATAACATGCTGTTCTTAAGATTGACTACATCAAGAGCCCTTTTTTATTTGACTCCAACTTTTTATTGAGGGTTATTTGACTCCAACTTGATATGATGTTGTAGGCCGCCGGGTGTCCCTACCCTTCCTAATCCCAGAACCTTTCAAAGAAAAGCGGCATGGCAGTTGCAGGTGGTTCCTGGCTCGATCAGACGACGGCGAACAATTGATGATCGTTCTCACGTATCGGACGTGTTGTTTCGCGGAATACAATCACAGTCACTGCAAGGTCTTTGAGCAGGATCCCAGCTTCTCTGGGCCTTCAGGAATTTTTGACTGGAGGTTGGTAAGTAGCCTTGGTACACGCTCTCTATTTGTCGTACTGAATTATCCGATTAACCAGGAGATAACCGATGCCAAGGATCATGAAGGCAGCGCAGTTTCGTTCATCAGGCAAAACTGTGTGTACACAGCGTACCATGCGTCTCTGCATGCACCATACCCTGATATGTGCCACCACGCTCTGCAGCCCAAAGTAGGAGAGAGGGTCGCAAGCATTAGACTTCAACCTGCTGGCTGGAGTTTCCCCCGTCAGGCACCTATCTGGTTCAAGCCGTCAGCCAATCTCCACAGCTTAATAAATAGTAACGTCTAACTGAGCCAGTTAGTTAGATGCGTACACTTGGTGTAGTAGGATCTTTATTTAGTTTGATGCATACACTTGTTCTTTTTTGGTAGCCCTTTTGTAATGATGGCTGCTGTTTGGTTTGGAAGAGAGAGCTGCGTCTTCACTCTTCTGGCCTGCTTACTGCTTCTGTTGCACCCCCAGCCCTGGTTGCTGCTACTGCTGTTTTCAATGTACAATCAGTAGTATATTTCGTGTGTTGGTTGAATAAATGTGTTGTTAGAACGACAAACACAATGTTTTGGAAGTCGTTGCACGGTTTGATCCTTTAGTGCCCCGTACCGTACGTAGCGCATACTATTTTTCGTACGGAACACATTTTCCACTTGTTGATAACATGCAGCCCACTGATGAAGGCCCAATAGAGAAGCCCATAATTAACTGGAAGGGAGGCTCTCACATGAATCCGGCCCAGGTACATGCTCATGGTCCCCTAAACATAGATAAGTAAATAAATAAAGCTAAATGCTCATGCACCAGTTCTTTAAATTCACGATTTAACAGGAGGATATTATTTCCTATGATAGTGTCGTTACATTCAGTCGATATTATTCTTAGGCAAAGATAGCGACCAGTCTTCTTTCTCCCAGCATTTTCTTCCTGCAACCAGCACGCGGACCCATGCAAATCGTAGTCAATGTCGTAAATAGTTCTGGTCCATTTTTATTTTTCAATAAGAATGTCCAACCCAGCCCAGCACATTGGCGACAGCACTTTATCCTCCACCTTGGTGCACTCGCCGCGGCGCCGCCGTCCGGCCCTGTCAACATAGTTTTTTTTCGAAACGGTCCCTGTCAACATAGTGAATCGGGAGAGGACTGTAGTTGTGAGTATGATAGTACGGACCCACCAGGTCCACTCCCGAACACAAGCAAGCGCCTCTTTTACTACTCAGATGAACCCCTCGTTTTTTACTCTAATCCACCCTGCTGATATCTGGGACCCACATCATTTTCAACGTATAGTTAATTAACGACAGAATTGCACAACTTTTTTTTGAGTAGTAATTCGGAGGAGCAGGCTATAAACTGGGTTGTGCGGTCTCTGTGGCCCGTCTAACAACATGACCAGCCCAACAGTTTTTTCTTTGGGAAAATAGGTAGCCCAGTATTTCTTTTTGAAGAATACCCAAGCTAGGCCTATTTGTTTTCTCTGACTTACTGGGCTGCAAATCTTTCAAGACGAGGAGGGATGCATTCCGGCCTAGCCAAAGAGTATGGTCAGTATCTGTTAAAAGTAATATCAAAAGGGGTTGAAAATTGCAAAAAAATTATAGCAAATGGGATATTAGTTTCTTTTTCTGTTTTTGTTCTTCACTGATATCTTATACTCCCTCCGTCCCAAGATTCTTGTCTTAGATTAGTCCAGATATGGATGCATCTAATACCAAAACATGACTTGATACATCCGTATTTAGACAAATCTAAGACAAGAATTTTGGGACGGAGGGAGTATTTCATTGGATTTAACATGACATAGTACTAATTTATTTTTAATTTTGTTTTAGTATGGCTACTAATTTTTGGATTAAGAATATTTTGTTCCCCAGCAAAAATTTGCGAATTTTCAAAATTTCCCACATATTTAGTTAATTTTTTATCCCTGGTACTGACCAGAAAATGGGCAGCAATTCTAAAAATGGAAAACGGGCTGCAATAAATTCCATATGAATTAGAAAATGAGTAAAAATTATAAAAATAATAGCAAATGGGCCGTACATGCCACAGATTTCGAGGCTGACTTGTTTTACGCAAGGCTTTGTCAGTCAACACACGATTCTAGCAGCAGTGACTGTTGGATGTCCATCCAACGGCCGACGTGCTTCTTCAATCTCTGATCTTCCTGCTCCAGCCGCCTAAACTAGCGCCGTCGGGACTGCCTGCTCCCTCCTCTTGTGGCCCGCTGTGATGCCACGCAGGCTTCCCCGGCCCACCCTACTCCCTCCACTGGCCTGGCCGCACGTAATCAACTGCCTCCTTATTACGTGAAAAAAGATGATTCCTCCCACTGACATCTGGGGCGCACCGGTTGGGAGGCTGACCTGTGGGCCTACTAAGTTGACGCGTACGCAGGGTTTGTCAACTTAGTCAACAAACGATTCTAGCAGCAGTAACCATTGGATTTGAATCGAACGGTCCTGCTGCTTCTTCAATCGCTGCTCTTCTTGCACCAGCTGCCCAAACCAGCGCCGGCGAGACCGCCTGCTCCTGCCTCCAGTGGCCGGCTGTGCTGTCGTTGAGGCCTCACCGCCCCCTACTACTCCCACCGCTAGCCAGGCCCTGCGGCGACGGCAGCCTCACACCGCAGCCGAACCAGTGAACCATCGTACTCCTCTCCGCGTGGGCATCCACTGCCGTGTCTTCCCCGGCTCCGCGTCGTCCCCTTCCTAGGCCTCACCGTCGTCCACCACCTTGGATGCGCTCGGCGTAGAGTGGTCAATGAACGACACCATCGGAAGAAGACTGTGTGTGGAGAGGCTGGCAGCTGGGTCCACGGCCGCACGCAAGGAAATGCCTCCTTATTACGCGCAAAATAATGATTCCTCCACCTGACAGCTGGGACCCACCAGAAGGGCCTCTGTATTTCACGAAAAAAATGTTCCCACCGCTGACAGGTCGGACCCACCAGCTATATCTTCGCATGCAAGGAAGTGCCTCCTTATTACGCACAAAAAAATGAATACCCCCTGCTAGCTGGGACCCAATAATAGTGGGAGGCTGACTTGTGGGCCAACTAAGTTGACGGGGACGGAGGGCTTTGTCAACTCAGTCAATATGAACGATTCTAGCTCCAGTGACCGTACGATGTCCATCCAACGGCCGTAGTGCTTCTTCAACCTCTGGTCTTCTTGCTCCAGCCGCCCAAACCAGCGCCGGTCGTGCCTCGTGCTCCTGCCTCCCATGGCCGGCTGTGATGCCGTGGAGGCCTCACCGCCCCCTACTACTCCCACCGCTGGCCAGGCCATCCCTCTACTCACCCACACACCCTGTTATTCTGTGGCGACGGCAGCCTCACACCGCAGCCGAACCAGTGAACCCTCGTACTCCTCTCCGCATGGGCATCCACTACCGTGTCTTCCCCGGCTCCGCGTCGTCCCCTTCCTAGGCCTCGCCGTCGTCCACTGCCTTGGTGCTCTCGGCGTGGCGTGGTCAATGTGGTCAATGACCGACTTCCATCGGAAGAGTACTGTACGTGGAGAGGCTGACAGCTGGGTCCACGGCCGCAGCTGGGTCCACGGCCACAGCCCAGTTTTTTTGTGATTTGCCAAGTAAGTCGCTTTGTCAGGCCTGTTGGGCTGCAAATCTTTCTAGACGAGGAGAGCTTCATTCGGCTGGCCGAGAAAATGGCCTATCAGTAATGAGAAATGGGATGTACATTTTTAAAACACATCAAACCGGCAATTAGTTTGAAATTTCTTTTTTTCATTTCGAGATTTTAAATTGCATTGATTTTTATGCATGGACAAATTGTTGGATTTTATATTGATATATATTTATTTTTAAAATCAGTTTGAATGTGACTCGAAATTTTGGGATTAAAAACAGTTCGGACCGCACCGAAATATGCAAAATTTCGTATAATTTTTTAACCGTGGCCACAATATGGGCTGTAATGCTAACAAAAAGTATATGGGCTCCAAAAAAAACCTTAAGAATTAGCAAATGGGCTGTAAATTATTAGAAATAATGGCAGATGGGCTGTATGCTATTTTCCACAGATTTGAGGCTTTCCTAAAAAAAGGTTGACGCACAAGCAGTGACTGTTGGATGTCCATCCATCGGCCGTCGTGCTTCTTCAATCTCTGCTATTCCTGCTCCAGCCGCTCAAACAAGCGCCGGCGGGACTGCCTGCTCCCTCCTCCCCACGGCCGGCTGTGCTGCCGCGCAGGCCTCACTGCCCCACCATACTCCCATCGCTGGCCTAGCCATCCCTCTACTCACCCACACCTGCTGTTATTCTCCGGCGATGGCAGATGAACCAGTAAACCCTCTTACAGTCGCACTCCCCTCCGCGTGGGAAACAACTGCCAAGTCTTCCCTGCCTCCGTGTCGTTCCCTTCCTAGGCCTCGCCGTCGTCCACCGCCCTGGTGCTCTTGGCGCGGCCTGGTCAATGTGGTCAACGACTGACATGCATCTGAAGTGGACTGTACGTGGAGAGGCTGACAGCAGGGTCCACGGCCGCACGCAAGGAAATGCCTCCTTATTACGCGCAAAATAATGATTCCTCCACCTGACATCTGGGACCCACCGAAAGGGCCTCTGTATTTCACGAAAAAACATTACCACCGCTGACAGCTCGGACCCACCAGCTATATCTTCGCACGCAAGGAAGTGCCTCCTTATTACGAACAAATAAATGAATACTCACCCTCCTAGCTGGGACCCAGTATAGTGGGAGGCTCACTTGTGGGCCTACTAAGTTGACGGGGACGGAGGGCTTTGTCAACTTAGTCAGTATGCACGATTCTAGCTCCAGTGGCCGTACGATGTCCATCCAACGGCCGTAGTGCTTCTTCAACCTCTGGTCTTCTTCCTCCAGCCGCCCAAACCAGCGCCGGTCATGTCTCGTGCTCCCGCCTCCCGTGGCCGGCTGCGATGCCACGGAGGCCTCACCGCCCCCTACTACTCCCACCGCTAGCCAGGCCATCCCTCTACTCACCCACACCCCCTGTTATTCTGTGGTGACGGCAGCCTCACACCGCAGCCGAACCAGTGAACCCTCGTACTCCTCTCCGCGTGGGCATCCACTACCGCGTCTTCCCTGGCTCCGCATCGTCCCCTTCCTAGGCCTCGTCGTCGTCCACCACCTTGGTGCTCTCGGCGCGGCGTGGTCAATGTGGTCAACGACCGACTTCCATCGGAAGAGTACTATACATGGAGAGGCTGACAGCTGGTTCCACGGCAGCAGCAAGGAAGTGCCTCCTTGTTACGCGCAAAATAATTATTCCTGCACCTGACAGCGGGGACCCACCGGACGGGCCACCGTATTTCACGAAAAAAATGTTTCCCCCCTGACTGCTGGGACCCACCAGCTACATCTTCGCATGCATGGAAGTGCGTCCGGGCAAAAGAAAAACGATTCGCCCCCCTGACTTCTGGGACCCACTAGCTATATCTTCGCACGCAAGGAAGTGCCTGACAGTCGGGACCCACCTGGTCGAAGCATACGTAGCGTTGTCATTCTGGTCGCGAACGTGTACGTACATACTGGTCGATGTAGAGCGCGCACGTGTCGTAGTAGAGGCGCGCATGTAGCATGTACACGTACGTACAGCGGCCAGTGTCCAAGAAAGAAAATACGGCCATGTACGTACATACGGGCGGGGTCTCGAACGCCTACTCGCGCATACGTACGGCCAGGGCTCGTGTACATGGCTGGGTCAGAACGGAGAAATAGCGTCGTCGTCGTGTTCATGGGGAGCCAACCGGCTGGGTCAGAACGGAATGCGTCGTCATGTTCATCGGGAGGGCTTGGACGGAACAGCTGATGGAAACGAGGCCTGGCGTACCACAGAACGGAGGAAACAGCCTTGTGTTCGACCGGCCACATTCGAAACGGGATCCTGCTCACCGGGAGGGGTCTGGCGTACCGCAAAACGGAGGAAACGGACCTCCTACGGTCGAAACGGGGGTCCTGTTGATCGGGAGGGGTGTGGCGTACCGCAAAACGGAGGTAACGGACTTGTGTTGGAGCGCTACGGTCGAAACGGGGGTCCTGTTCATTAGGAGGGGTGTGGCGTACCGCAAAACGGGACTCCACGAGATACTGTTCATCTCCACCGTCGACCCCCTCCAGCCTCCACGGGCTACTGTTCATCCATCGTTGACCTCCTCCAGCCTCCACCTGCGGCTGTTCATCCACGGGCTCCTGTTCATCCAGCATCCACCGCGCGCTACTCCACCGGCTACTGTTCAACCAGCCCTCTCCATGGGCTCCTGTTCAACCACCCCTCCACGGGCTACTGTTCATCCAGCCCTCCACCGTCTACTGTTCATCCAGCCCTCCACGGGGTGGTCCTGTTCATCCAACCCTCCACGGGGTCCTGTTCATCCAGCCCCAACCGGCTCGATCGATCGGGGTCCTGTTCATCCAGAGGCAACACCACAGGGTCCTGTTCATCCACCCCCACTGGGAACTCTTCATCCAAACCCCCCAGCAATGCTCACTGTTCATCCAGAGGCAGCATCGATCGACTTCAGTTAGCAGCAGTAGCGAAGGAATCGCTGGATCGGGTTCAGTTAACAGCCATCGATCGATCGCTCGGGTTCAGTAACGCGTAGCCTGCAGTGCAATCGCTCGGGTTCAGTTAGATCCCAACGCCTCGCTCGGGTTCAGTTAGAGCCCAACGCCTCACACCCACGCGCGTGCATGTACGAGAGAAACGCGCATCGCTCGGCCCCGACCACCCACCGTAACCGGGAACACCCCGATATTTTCCTTGCCCTCGCTTCTACCATGGTTTTCCCCCCCCCCCCCCCCCCCCCCCCCCCCCCCCCCCCCCCCCCCCCCCCCCCCCCCCCCCCCCCCCCCCCCCCCCCCCCCCCCCCCCCCCCCCCCCCCCCCCCCCCCCCCCCCCCCCCCCCCCCCCCCCCCCCCCCCCCCCCCCCCCCCCCCCCCCCCCCCCCCCCCCCCCCCCCCCCCCCCCCCCCCCCCCCCCCCCCCCCCCCCCCCCCCCCCCCCCCCCCCCCCCCCCCCCCCCCCCCCCCCCCCCCCCCCCCCCCCCCCCCCCCCCCCCCCCCCCCCCCCCCCCCCCCCCCCCCCCCCCCCCCCCCCCCCCCCCCCCCCCCCCCCCCCCCCCCCCCCCCCCCCCCCCCCCCCCCCCCCCCCCCCCCCCCCCCCCCCCCCCCCCCCCCCCCCCCCCCCCCCCCCCCCCCCCCCCCCCCCCCCCCCCCCCCCCCCCCCCCCCCCCCCCCCCCCCCCCCCCCCCCCCCCCCCCCCCCCCCCCCCCCCCCCCCCCCCCCCCCCCCCCCCCCCCCCCCCCCCCCCCCCCCCCCCCCCCCCCCCCCCCCCCCCCCCCCCCCCCCCCCCCCCCCCCCCCCCCCCCCCCCCCCCCCCCCCCCCCCCCCCCCCCCCCCCCCCCCCCCCCCCCCCCCCCCCCCCCCCCCCCCCCCCCCCCCCCCCCCCCCCCCCCCCCCCCCCCCCCCCCCCCCCCCCCCCCCCCCCCCCCCCCCCCCCCCCCCCCCCCCCCCCCCCCCCCCCCCCCCCCCCCCCCCCCCCCCCCCCCCCCCCCCCCCCCCCCCCCCCCCCCCCCCCCCCCCCCCCCCCCCCCCCCCCCCCCCCCCCCCCCCCCCCCCCCCCCCCCCCCCCCCCCCCCCCCCCCCCCCCCCCCCCCCCCCCCCCCCCCCCCCCCCCCCCCCCCCCCCCCCCCCCCCCCCCCCCCCCCCCCCCCCCCCCCCCCCCCCCCCCCCCCCCCCCCCCCCCCCCCCCCCCCCCCCCCCCCCCCCCCCCCCCCCCCCCCCCCCCCCCCCCCCCCCCCCCCCCCCCCCCCCCCCCCCCCCCCCCCCCCCCCCCCCCCCCCCCCCCCCCCCCCCCCCCCCCCCCCCCCCCCCCCCCCCCCCCCCCCCCCCCCCCCCCCCCCCCCCCCCCCCCCCCCCCCCCCCCCCCCCCCCCCCCCCCCCCCCCCCCCCCCCCCCCCCCCCCCCCCCCCCCCCCCCCCCCCCCCCCCCCCCCCCCCCCCCCCCCCCCCCCCCCCCCCCCCCCCCCCCCCCCCCCCCCCCCCCCCCCCCCCCCCCCCCCCCCCCCCCCCCCCCCCCCCCCCCCCCCCCCCCCCCCCCCCCCCCCCCCCCCCCCCCCCCCCCCCCCCCCCCCCCCCCCCCCCCCCCCCCCCCCCCCCCCCCCCCCCCCCCCCCCCCCCCCCATATGACTTTAGCCAGGTGTGAGTTTGAAATCAGGCATAGGAGTGTTGAGAACCTTGAGCCAGAGATCAATTAAATCGAGGATGAACTTGGGATCCAATAGAAGAGGCACATTGCTGCCTTTGGCTCTAGCGGCCCTTTGATGCCTGTCTCTAATGATTTTTGCTAGTTCCTCATCATCATCTTTGTCTTCACTTGACGGCACATGGAAGGCAACCTGCTTCTTGTGAGGACTTGGTCTTGTGCCTCGTCCAGCAGTGGCCTTTGTCTTCAGCAAAGTTGGGTCTGTTGAGGACTGAGGAGGAGCTGAAGAACTTGCATATGCTCCTGAAGCAATAGAGATACCAGTGGTCCTTTGGCAAGAGGCAAGATGCGCAGGTGTCGAGGACTTTGCAGCAGCAGCTGAAGGTTTTGCAACAGGAGGAACTGGAGCTGCTTGAGGAATATGCCGTGAGGGCTTTGATGAGCTTGGCCATGAGGGCATTGCTAAGGAACTGGGCTTGTGCACAGGCTTCTTGGGCATAGCCTTCTTGGGCCTGCTAACAGAGGCCTCAGCAGCGGCAGCAGTAGAATCTTGATTGAATTTCTTCACTGCTTCTTTGGCCATTTTGGCCAACTTGGCTTGCCGTTTAGCCCACTCCTTGGGAAATTCCTCACCTCTTTTGATACTAGAGGGATCAGCAACTTGGCCTGGTGCCAGTGGAGGTCTTGGGCATGGAGGATGTACTACGAATTTCTTCATGCACTTGGGAGTCACATAACTGTACTCCCTCCATTCTCTGGCCCATCTCCTCTCTATCCTCTGCATGCGCACCTTGCGCTGATTTTTGTTCTCCTTGCCATGTTTGGCTTCATCAGGAGTGCAATAGTCCTCATAGATGTCATCTGGGATCTTAAAAGCAGTGTTTGCTTCTGGTCTCTTTCCTCCCTTCTGAGGTCTTTTGTTATCAGCCATTTTCTTCAGCTAAGGATTTTGAACAATGGAATTCTCTAATGAGGTATGCAATTTGTCTTCGAGGAACACTTCAAATGAGTTAAGTTGATGAGAACCTAGAGATTTAGCAGCGGACATGTGTACCTGTGAACAGAGTAGGTGCGAAGAATTTGGAGAGGTCATATGTGTTCTCAGAAGTTTTTCAAAAGAACAAGTTTGAGGAATTTGACCAGGAATATCTTGAGGAATTTCACTAAGCGGTCTTTGACTTAGGTTCTAGAGTTGTATAGATTGAAAATCCACACTATTGAGAAATCTTGAGGAAAAACTGTTGCTTAGAGAAACAAATCAAGAACAAATGCAACTGTGGTGTTTAAGAGTGTGGAAGTTGAAGAATAAATACCTTTTGAAGATTTTGCGGAAATCATCAGAATCAACAAGGGCAGTAAAAATAAATTTTATTTACCCTCAATGAAGAACATGATGAACTGTGAGTTGTAGATGGGAAGTTCGTCCGTTCAGATATTCCACGCCCTAACTTGGCAGAGGAAGACAGCTACGGCGGTGGCGGAGTGAAGATTTCTGTGGCCGGCGCGAGTACGATGGCGACGAGGTCGAGGCAGTGAAGCTCTTCCTCACCAGCGACGATGGAAGTAGCGGTGGCTCTAGGTCTGAGAGCTTGAGCGAGGGGAGTGAGGTCAAGCGGGGTAAATGAGGTCTGAGGAGGGTGAGGGGTATTTATAACCGAGGTGAAAAATCGCTCGTCCGAGGAAAATGGACGAACGTGCCCCTGACCCTTCTCATCCTAGCGACAAGTGTCACCCACGTACAGTGAGGTGGAGATCGTGTGAGATTGTGGGTGAATAGGATAATCATATCGTGGGATGTGGAATGGTTTGAGCGGCGAAAGCCAAAAAATCATATAAGAATATTTTAAAGTTTCGTTCACAAATTCTTCAGCCGACAAGGACACGGTGAAGATTTTGAACGGGTTTCAAATAGAACACACATGTAGAATTTGTGAATAGACTGGGTTTAGTTTAGCATAGAGGGGGACGGGTCCGATCACATTCACTTAGCAGAAAAGTCAACTTGAAGAATTAGCAATAAGTGAATGTTGTTGAGGACAGAAACCTCAAATATATATATAGTCGATGAAGAACAAGGCCAAAAAGAGTGAAGACATTGCAAAGTTGAAGAATTTGACCAACTGAGGAATTTCAAAAACAAAAAAAACTCAAATTGTAGATTTTCAACTTTTGTTGGTGGCGTGACCCACCATATAAGAATGATGATTTCAGACGCTGCGTACAATTGTCGTAGGGCTCTGAGAATCAAATTCTTCGTTAATTTCTTCACACTTAGAGGGTTAGTCTTCATTGATTGAAGAAAAACGTTACTTCGTGTGTTGCACATCTAAGTCATCAATTTTGCATAAGTGTTAGGATGTGTGCCCTTTTCAAAGGACATTCGAAGATTCTAAGATATTTAGCTCACACCGCAACTTGCTAAATCTCTTCTCATCCAAGGGCTTTGTCAAGATATCGGCTAGCTATTCTTCAGTCTTCACGTGTTCGATAGAGATGTCGCCCTTCAACACATGATCTCGAAGAAAATGATGATGAATCTGGATGTGCTTTGTCTTCGAGTGCCGAACTGGGTTATGAGCAATCTTGATGGCACTCTCATAGTCACAGTAGAGAGGCACATTCTTTGCCGTAGTCCTTGAGGGTTTGCTTCATCCATAGCAATTGAGCACAACACGAACTAGCAGCAATGTACTCAACTTCAGCAGTAGAGAGTGATACGCAGTTCTATTTCTTCGAGGACCAACATACCAAGGATCGTCCAAGGAAATGGCATGTGTCGGATGTTGACTTGCGGTCCACATGATCACCAGCATAGTCAGAGTCAGAATATCCAATGAGATCAAAAGCCGAGTCCTTGGGATACCATAATCCAAGTGTTGGAGTGTGAGCTAGATATCGAAGAGTATGCTTCCCAGCCTTACGGTGTGATTCCTTCGGTGTAACTTGAAATCGGGCACACATGCAAACACTAAGCATAATATCTGGCCTAGATGCACATAGATACAATAAAGAGCCAATCATGGAGCGGTATACCTTTTGATCGAAGTCAGTACCATTTTCATTAGTGCATAGATGGCCATTTGTGGGCATAGGTATTTTGACGCCTTTGCAATCTTGCATGCCGAATTTCCTCAACACATCCTTGAGGTATTTCTCCTGAGATATGAATATGCCATTGCACTGTTGACGAATTTGAAGACCTAAGAAGAATTTCAATTCTCCCATCATAGACATTTGATATTCCTCACTCATCATATAGGCAAATTCGTCACTGTAACGTTGGTCAGTACAGCCAAAGATAATATCATCAACATATATTTGGCACATGAATAATTCACCATCATAGGTTTTGGTGAAAAGAGTTGGGTCAAGTGAACCGGGTTTGAAGCCTTTCTTCATGAGGAATTCCTTCAAAGTATCATACCACGCCCGAGGGGCCTGCTTAAGGCCATAGAAGGCCTTATTGAGTCTGAAGACTTTGTCAGGATGATTTGGATCTTTAAAACCTGAGGGTTGAGCAACATATACTTCTTCCTCAAGCTTACCATTGAGGAATGCACTTTTCACATCCATTTGATAGAAGATGATATTATGATGGTTAGCATAAGCAAGCAATATGCGAATAGCCTCAAGTCTACCAACAGGTGCAAAAGTTTCATCGAAATCAATTCCTTCAACCTGTGTGTAGCCTTGAGCTACAAGCCATGCCTAATTCCTCACCACAAGGCCATTTTCATCTTGCTTGTTGCAGTAGATCCATTTGGTGCCAATGATATTGTGCTTGCAAGGGTCTTGTCGCTTGACAAGTTCCCAGACATTGTTGAGCTCGAACTGATGTAATTCCTCTTCATCGCTTGAATCCACTCAGGCTCCAGAAATGCCTCATCTACTTTGGTGGGCTCTGTGATAGAGACAAAAGCGAAGTGCCCACAAAAGTTAGACAAATGTGAAGCCTTTGAGCGTGTGAGAGGACCTGGTGCATTGATGTCACTGATGATTTTCTCGATCTGCACTTCATTTGCAACGCGAGGATGAGCGGGTTGACGACGTTGAGTTGGCTCAGCATTTTCTTCAGAGCCATTTTCTTCAGGTGCACCAGCATGATGTTCTTCACGTTCTGGAATGACTTCTTCAGCAGACTCTTCGATAGGAATGACATGCTCAGTTGCCTTGAACTTGATGGATTCCTCAGGTGACTTTTCATCTAGCATAGGAGGTAGGTGCTCTCTTTGCGAGCCATTAGTTTCATCCAACCACACATCTACAGTTTCAACAACCTTGTGATCAACGGTGTTGAAGACTCTGTAGGTGTGCGAGTCCTTTCCGTAACCAAGCATAAAACCTTCGTGTGCTTTCGTTGCAAATTTAGAATTGTGATGAGGATCTCTAATCCAACATTTAGCACCGAAGACTTTGAAATAACTCACATTGGGTTTCTTGTCAGTGAGGAGTTCATATGAGGTCTTTTTGAAGAATTTGTGAAGATACACCCTGTTGATGATGTGGCACACAGTATCAATTGCCTCAGGCGAAAAATGATGAGCCGTCTTGTATTCATCAAGCATAGTGCGAGCCATCTCAACAAGAGTCATGTTCTTGCGCTCCACGACGCCATTCTACTGAGTATAAGGAGCAGATAACTCGTGAGTAATACCAAGTTCATCAAGATAGTCATCAAGACTAGTATTCTTGAACTCGGTCCCATTGTCACTTCTGATGTGCTTGATCTTCGCACCAAAGTTGGTTGAAGCCCTCGAGGAAAATCGTTTGCAGACTTCCTGCACTTCATATTTGTAAGTGATGATATGCACCCATGTGTAACAAGAATAGTCATCAACAATAACAAAGACATATAAAGATGCAGCATTTGTGAATGTGGCATAATGAGTAGGGCCAAATAGATCCATGTGAAGCAATTCAAATGGACGAGTGGTAGTCATGATAGTCTTTGAGGGATGCTTGGCCTTGGTCATCTTTCTAGCTTCACAAGCTCCACACAGGTGATCCTTGAGTAATTTGACATCCTCGATGCCAATGACATGCTTCTTCTTCAGAAGAGTGTGCAAGTTCCTCATTCCAGCATGACCAAGTCATCGATGCCATAGCCAGCCTACTGAAGCTTTTACGAGTAGACATGTAGCAGGTTGTGGTCCTGTAGAGAAATCAACAATATACAAGTCTCCTCTCCGAAAGCCTTCGAAGACTTTGGAATGGTCAGCTTCCATGATCACAACACAACGATACTTGCCAAAGACAACAACCATATCAAGATCACAAAGCAGTGAGACAGACATGAGGTTGAATCCTAAGGACTCGGCAAGCAAGACTTTGTCCATGTGTCGATCCTTTGAGATCGCAACCTTACCTAGACCCAATACCTTGCTTTTTCCTTTGTCAGCGTAGGTGATATGCTTCAGATGCGATGGAGATAAAGCAGTGTCCATCAATAAGTTCCTGTCACTAGTCATGTGATTTGTACATCCACTCTCAAGGACCCACCCAGTAGCTTTTGGTTGATCATCCTGCAGATGAATTAGTGCATCTTATGAACTCATATACTTCATTGGTGAAGAATATGACATCAAATTAATCAGATCAATTTCATCAAGGAATAGAACAGATATAGCAGTATGAGGATGTGAGAAATGAAAATTCATTTCTTCATTATTAGCTTGCGTCCTAGCAAGCATTTTCACGTCTCCAGCAAATTCTTCAGACGATTAAGTTCGTCTGGAGACCTGACCCTGCATAAGAGATTAGTTCTTTTTCTTCACCACCCACATTTGGAGGGGTGGCAAAGAGTTCATCATTCTGTGAGCTCTATACGAGAAAGGTGGCATAGATGCCAGTCCACTTCATTTCACAGAAGAGGGGTTAGAGTAAGCATATGAATAAGCAGAGCAATTCTTCAAGGACTTATGAACATAGGATTTGAAGAATAATGCACATATTAATAGCCCTTAGGCTTTCCCTGCGAAACAGAAGTGTTAGCACGATGATGTTCATATGAGGACTTTGATCCATATTGGGAATTTGATCCACATGAGGAATTTGGTCCATATGAGGACTTGGATCCATATGAAGTCTTTGGTCCATATGAAGAATTTGATCTGGGGTTCCTATTCTTCACAGGCGGTGTCATGATGACATTCACCTGAAGACTTTCAAGGCACCTTTTGGGAACCCAGATTTTCTTCATAGGGGGACCGTTTTTGCAGTTAGTGCCAACGTATCTAGCAAGTACTTCACCATTATGAGTTTTGAACAGTTTATAGTTGGAGTCAAATGACTCATCAGAAGAATATGAATATTCACATGTAAAGCCAGATAAAGTAGATGGATCTACGGGAGGTCCCTTTGCAGCAACCCATGAGGTTTTGTGGTACTGCTCAGGTTTCCATTAGGTCCCATCAGCATTGAGTTTCCTCTCAAAGGCAATACCCTCTTTCCTAGGGTTCCTGTTGAGGATCTGCTTTTTAAGCACATCGCAAAGAGCCTGATGCACTTTGAGGCTTTTGTACATGTCTGTCACATACAATTCCTTCAACCCTGCATTGTCAGTGATACTAGAAGCATCCTTAGATGAGGAATTAGTGATAGCAGAGACAATTAAAGAATTTGCAGCAATAGAAGCATTTGAACTTTTAGGTGAGGAATTAGCAGATTCACGTTCAATGCATTTCAAACATGGTGGAATGAATTATTCCTGAGCGGCACTGATCTGTTGAGCAAGCAATGAATCACGTTCCTTCTGAAGATCTTCATAACTCTCCCTTAGCTTTTCAAGATCTTGCTTTCTTTGAAGAAATTCATAAGAAAGCTTCTCATGATCATATAAGAGATTGTTATGATGACTTTGAAGGTTGTCAAACTTGGACTGAAGTCTCTGAAGATTATCAGTCAAGGTTTGAGTTCGATCCATTTCTTCACCCAACAGGTCATCACTTTTGTCTAGCATGTTTTGAACCTTTTCAAAAGCCTTTTCTTGTTTCACAGAAATCTTAGTAAGTTTAGAATAGCTAGGCTTGAGGTTTTCATCAGATTCATCCTCACTTGATTAAGAGGAGGGGTATTCGAGTACCTTGGCACCCTTTGCCATGAAGCAATAGGTGGGAGCGTAGTCATCATCGCCATCGTCAGCAGTGTTGGGGAAGTCATTTTCCTCAGAGTTGAAGATGGACTTGCTGATGAAAGCAGTAGCGAGGGCTAGGCTCGCCACACCAGATTATGACTCCTCACATGCCTCCTCTTCCTCATTTTCCTCAGATTCAGCTTCAGAGTCAATTTCCTTGCCAATGAATACCCGAGCCTTTTTGGAGCTGCTCTTCTTGTGAGATGAAGACTTCGAGGATTTTGACGATGACGACTTTGAAGATTTCTTATTCTTCTTTGATTCATCAAAACTGTAATCCTTGTATTTCTTCTTCTTTGATTCCTTTTCCCACAGAGGACAATCTTGAATGTAGTAACCAGGTTTCTTGCACTTGTGGCAAGTTCTCTTCTTGTAGTCACGGGATGAGGAATCTGATCTCATGTCATCACTTCTTGAGGATTTACCAAAGCGACCACGCCTTGAGAACTTCTGGAATTTCCTCATGAGCATTGCTAGCTCCTGGCTCAGTTCTTCAGGATCACCAAGGCTGCTACCGGAATCCTCAACTTCAGATTCAGAGACTTCCTTGGCCTTCAGAGCGCGTGATCTGCCATAGCTCGGTCCATAGAGATCTCTCTTCTCAGCAAGCTGGAACTCATGAGTGTTTAGCCTCTCGAGGATATCAGCGGGATCAAGTGACTTGTAGTCTCCACGTTCTTGTATCATCAGTGCAAGAGTGTCTGAAAGTGCTAGTTATCGACTAGAGGGGGGGTGAATAGGCAATTTTTAGGAAAGTCTTCAAAACATGGGAGTTTTGAAGACAAACGATAGAAATGAACCTATTGACATGCAGTGGAAGATAGACTACACTAGACAAGCCATAGTCAAGCAAGTAATGAAGCTAAAGCACGAAGATGATTAGCAGCTAGGTAGTATGGATCAAGATGAAGAGAGTATGAAGCCAAACACAATAGTCGTCACACAGTGAAGTCAAACAGATAATTCAAGCAGGCAATGACTTCACGAAGACAAACTATAAGTAAAGAGAGAGAGAAGATAGAACCAGTTGCTTGGTGAGGATAGTGATTTGTTGGACCAGTTCCAGTTGCTGTGACAACTGTACGTCTGGTTAAGGAGGCTGAGATTTAACTCAAAAGACCGCGTCTTCACCTTATTCCCCTTGAGATAAGGACACCTAGTCCCCGCCCAATCACTCTGGTAAGTCTTCAAGGTAGACTTCCAAACCTTCACAGACTTCGTTCACCGGCGATCCACAATGACTCTTGGATGCTCAGAACGCGACGCCTAACCGGCTGGAGGATTCACAGCCCTCAAGTGTAACAAGTCTTCACCCCCCCCCCCCCCCCCCCCCCCCCCCCCCCCCCCCCCCCCCCCCCCCCCCCCCCCCCCCCCCCCCCCCCCCCCCCCCCCCCCCCCCCCCCCCCCCCCCCCCCCCCCCCCCCCCCCCCCCCCCCCCCCCCCCCCCCCCCCCCCCCCCCCCCCCCCCCCCCCCCCCCCCCCCCCCCCCCCCCCCCCCCCCCCCCCCCCCCCCCCCCCCCCCCCCCCCCCCCCCCCCCCCCCCCCCCCCCCCCCCCCCCCCCCCCCCCCCCCCCCCCCCCCCCCCCCCCCCCCCCCCCCCCCCCCCCCCCCCCCCCCCCCCCCCCCCCCCCCCCCCCCCCCCCCCCCCCCCCCCCCCCCCCCCCCCCCCCCCCCCCCCCCCCCCCCCCCCCCCCCCCCCCCCCCCCCCCCCCCCCCCCCCCCCCCCCCCCCCCCCCCCCCCCCCCCCCCCCCCCCCCCCCCCCCCCCCCCCCCCCCCCCCCCCCCCCCCCCCCCCCCCCCCCCCCCCCCCCCCCCCCCCCCCCCCCCCCCCCCCCCCCCCCCCCCCCCCCCCCCCCCCCCCCCCCCCCCCCCCCCCCCCCCCCCCCCCCCCCCCCCCCCCCCCCCCCCCCCCCCCCCCCCCCCCCCCCCCCCCCCCCCCCCCCCCCCCCCCCCCCCCCCCCCCCCCCCCCCCCCCCCCCCCCCCCCCCCCCCCCCCCCCCCCCCCCCCCCCCCCCCCCCCCCCCCCCCCCCCCCCCCCCCCCCCCCCCCCCCCCCCCCCCCCCCCCCCCCCCCCCCCCCCCCCCCCCCCCCCCCCCCCCCCCCCCCCCCCCCCCCCCCCCCCCCCCCCCCCCCCCCCCCCCCCCCCCCCCCCCCCCCCCCCCCCCCCCCCCCCCCCCCCCCCCCCCAATGAAGACAATTCATCATGCATGAAAGGATATAACGAAGGTAATGGCATGCATAATGAAAAATGGACGTTTGCGAAATGACTTCATGCGGGATTTATCATCGCACATGCTGAATTTATCGTCGCATCACAGAATAGCAGAAAAAGTAGCAGACGACCATCAAGTTTAAGTGTTACAACTCAAAGAACCAAATGTATCAAAAGCGAGAGTTGTAAGCACTTGGTAAAAGTATAGCAACCACCCATATGGAACCGCTTGAAGACTATCAACTCATATGCTTCTCCCCCTTTTGTCAGTAAGGACCAAAAAGGTTTGAAGACATAGAGCCTCTACTCGTTCCCATGAGGAGTAGGTGAAGCAGTAGGGTCGACGTTGAGGTTCGGTGGTGCAGAAGAACTTGGTGCAGTGTCGATGTGCGGCGACGTTGTAGTTGGCGAAGTAGCATCATCTTCATCATCGATGACTCTTGCATTGATAGTTGCCGTAGAGGAGGAGTACTCAGAATCTTCGAGTGAGGGAGTCCGATGCAAGACAGCATTCCTGGGAGGAGTGGAATCAAACTTGAATCTCTCTATAAAGCCATCTTGTTGGAGATCATCTTCAGAGCTCATTAATGTCAGACTCTTCCACGACCGCCGACAGGTTTCATGAGTGACAAATGCATTCTTGGTGGCAAGGTTGCGAATGCGATTAACATCCACCAAGAGGCTTTGCATCTGACGCTTTAGCCAGTCATGATGCTTATCCTTTTTTTGATGCAGGGCAACGAGAAGCTCTCGGTCATTGAGAACACGAGAACACTTCCGAGGCCTTTGAGAAATTGTGCTTTGAGTGGCTTCAGTATGGGCACGATGAGGTGCACGTGTATGTCCAGCCAAAGGATAAACACGAGTTGCAGCAAGAACTCCTTCAAAGGGCTGAGTGAAGCTTTGGTGATCGGCGTTGTAAAGATAAATTGGCTCCTTGGCAGGCTATGGGTATATGGCTTCACAGACAGATCAACCTCTGGCAAGAATATGAGATGATTGCGCGCAGAAGGCTGATAGTTGACAGCGGAATGAAGCTTGATGAGGCGCATTACCCATGGAGCATAAAACTTCAGACCAAATAAATCAGAGCCTGATGCAGCCAATTGCCTGATGAAGAAGTCTTGAACATTGAAGCTGATGCCATTGAAGATATAGAAAACCAATGTCTTCATTGCTCTTTCAAACTTCGCTGCAGGAGAATGTCCTTTGACAGGCCATAGAGTTCGCCTGATAATATGATAAATAGTGCGGGACAGATACTCTAGGTCTTCAACAAAGAATTCCCTTGGATATTCAGCGTCGCGTGGCAGTGGCTTCATCATGCTCAGCATTTGGCTCATGTTTGGCTCAGGCTTCTGGAAGATGCTCTCCAAAGCATTGCGGTGAAGCTGACAACCAGGCTCAAAGAGTTCACCTGGAGTGGGCAGGCCAGCGAGCTCAATAATATCAAGAGCTTTGGCTTCGTGGTGTACATTGCCTGACATCCACTCAAGGATCCATGTCTTCGGATCCCTGTTGTAGCCGCGAATGTGGAGGGTGGCATAGAATTGTAGCAGAAGCTTTTCGTTCCAGTGCTCTTTATCAGTCACAAATTGTAGCAGACCAGCATCTCTGAAACAATCAAGGGCTTCTTCCAAGCAGGGCAGGCCAGCAATAGCTTCGCAGTCTAGACGATATGGGGAAAGATGCGCCCTTGATCGTAAAGAACACAAGAGTAGTAACTGCACTGCTGATAGCTCCAGAACCGATCGGATGAAATTCTTTGCTTCGAGTATGGGTTCTTGTCGCTATCAAAGAAGGTGTTGTGTGCAATGAAGCCATTCACATTAAACGATCCTGGTGAAGTTACTGTACCTGGAAACCTAGGCAGCCTCGGTTTTGGCTTCTGGACCTGAGGCCTGTGCTCCACATGATAATCAAATTGAGGTCCGGGAGCAGGAGGAGGAACCAGAATAGGCCAGCGAACCATGACAGGTTGGCCGCGATCAAATGCCAGCTCAATAGTGTGTGGCCTTGGAGGCGGTACAGGAGCATCGGCATTGACATGAGCTGCTAGTGGTACAATGGCTGCAGGTGCAATATTGACTTCAGGGGCATTAGAAGCTTCAAGCACATTCACTTCTGGTGCCACATTAACTTCAGGCGCCACATTTGCTTCAGCCATGACAACGTCATTGGCTTCAGTATTGGTGTTGGTGGCCGCCTCAGTATTATCAACCTCCACTTGAGTAGCTAGAGGGTCGGACACGTTCTCCTCGAGAACAACTTCTTGGTTGGTAGGGGGGTGTGGCAGCACGCTCTTCTTCTTAACGGGTTTCTTGTTTTTCTGTGGCTGATGTAGCCGGTGTATCTTCAGCAGCTTTGGCTTCAGATTCTGAGATGTTCACAGTTGGAGTGGCTTCGGGAAACACTTGGCGTGATACTGAGTTGTGGTGCTCTTCTCCTTCTAGAACACTCAAAAGAGTGACTTGTGGTCTTGGTCCTTTACGAAGCCTACGAAATGCAGGCGACGCTTGTGGAGAGGGAGTTGGATGGACCACATAGTCATCATCATCAAGCACCGGAGTGGTGACTTGAGGTGGGGGAGTATGTGGTGATTCTTCTTGACGGGGGGAGTCTTGAGGGTGATCAGCCCATGAATCATCCTGAGCAATTGGCGTCAAAGGACGATCAATGCTGATGAGTTCGCTGTTCGTGAGAACAGGCGATGATACCATTGGGTGCTCAATCTAAGGAAGGACTTCATCATCATTTACATTGTCTTGGGGACCAATGTCTTCAGCTGCGGTGGTGTCAACAGCTGGAATGTCTTCAGCTTCAGGAGCCTCTGTGGTAGCAGGCTCGTGGACAATTCACTACTAGGAAAAGGGCTATAGATGATATGGCCACTAATGGCGCACCAGACATGTGGTGCGCCACTACTATATAATAATGGCGCACCATGTGTTGGTGCGCCATTAGTGTCCAAATACTAATGGCGCACCACATCCACGGTGCGCCATTAGTAACAAATTTTTTTTTCATTTTTTTTCAAAACTAGTAATGGCGCACCAGTGGATAGTGCGCCATTACTAGTTAAACTAGTAATGGCGCACCACATCCACGGTGCGCCACTAGTAAATTTTTTTTCAAATTGTTTTTCAATTTTTCCCCCCCCCCCCCCCCCCCCCCCCCCCCCCCCCCCCCCCCCCCCCCCCCCCCCCCCCCCCCCCCCCCCCCCCCCCCCCCCCCCCCCCCCCCCCCCCCCCCCCCCCCCCCCCCCCCCCCCCCCCCCCCCCCCCCCCCCCCCCCCCCCCCCCCCCCCCCCCCCCCCCCCCCCCCCCCCCCCCCCCCCCCCCCCCCCCCCCCCCCCCCCCCCCCCCCCCCCCCCCCCCCCCCCCCCCCCCCCCCCCCCCCCCCCCCCCCCCCCCCCCCCCCCCCCCCCCCCCCCCCCCCCCCCCCCCCCCCCCCCCCCCCCCCCCCCCCCCCCCCCCCCCCCCCCCCCCCCCCCCCCCCCCCCCCCCCCCCCCCCCCCCCCCCCCCCCCCCCCCCCCCCCCCCCCCCCCCCCCCCCCCCCCCCCCCCCCCCCCCCCCCCCCCCCCCCCCCCCCCCCCCCCCCCCCCCCCCCCCCCCCCCCCCCCCCCCCCCCCCCCCCCCCCCCCCCCCCCCCCCCCCCCCCCCCCCCCCCCCCCCCCCCCCCCCCCCCCCCCCCCCCCCCCCCCCCCCCCCCCCCCCCCCCCCCCCCCCCCCCCCCCCCCCCCCCCCCCCCCCCCCCCCCCCCCCCCCCCCCCCCCCCCCCCCCCCCCCCCCCCCCCCCCCCCCCCCCCCCCCCCCCCCCCCCCCCCCCCCCCCCCCCCCCCCCCCCCCCCCCCCCCCCCCCCCCCCCCCCCCCCCCCCCCCCCCCCCCCCCCCCCCCCCCCCCCCCCCCCCCCCCCCCCCCCCCCCCCCCCCCCCCCCCCCCCCCCCCCCCCCCCCCCCCCCCCCCCCCCCCCCCCCCCCCCCCCCCCCCCCCCCCCCCCCCCCCCCCCCCCCCCCCCCCCCCCCCCCCCCCCCCCCCCCCCCCCCCCCCCCCCCCCCCCCCCCCCCCCCCCCCCCCCCCCCCCCCCCCCCCCCCCCCCCCCCCCCCCCCCCCCCCCCCCCCCCCCCCCCCCCCCCCCCCCCCCCCCCCCCCCCCCCCCCCCCCCCCCCCCCCCCCCCCCCCCCCCCCCCCCCCCCCCCCCCCCCCCCCCCCCCCCCCCCCCCCCCCCCCCCCCCCCCCCCCCCCCCCCCCCCCCCCCCCCCCCCCCCCCCCCCCCCCCCCCCCCCCCCCCCCCCCCCCCCCCCCCCCCCCCCCCCCCCCCCCCCCCCCCCCCCCCCCCCCCCCCCCCCCCCCCCCCCCCCCCCCCCCCCCCCCCCCCCCCCCCCCCCCCCCCCCCCCCCCCCCCCCCCCCCCCCCCCCCCCCCCCCCCCCCCCCCCCCCCCCCCCCCCCCCCCCCCCCCCCCCCCCCCCCCCCCCCCCCCCCCCCCCCCCCCCCCCCCCCCCCCCCCCCCCCCCCCCCCCCCCCCCCCCCCCCCCCCCCCCCCCCCCCCCCCCCCCCCCCCCCCCCCCCCCCCCCCCCCCCCCCCCCCCCCCCCCCCCCCCCCCCCCCCCCCCCCCCCCCCCCCCCCCCCCCCCCCCCCCCCCCCCCCCCCCCCCCCCCCCCCCCCCCCCCCCCCCCCCCCCCCCCCCCCCCCCCCCCCCCCCCCCCCCCCCCCCCCCCCCCCCCCCCCCCCCCCCCCCCCCCCCCCCCCCCCCCCCCCCCCCCCCCCCCCCCCCCCCCCCCCCCCCCCCCCCCCCCCCCCCCCCCCCCCCCCCCCCCCCCCCCCCCCCCCCCCCCCCCCCCCCCCCCCCCCCCCCCCCCCCCCCCCCCCCCCCCCCCCCCCCCCCCCCCCCCCCCCCCCCCCCCCCCCCCCCCCCCCCCCCCCCCCCCCCCCCCCCCCCCCCCCCCCCCCCCCCCCCCCCCCCCCCCCCCCCCCCCCCCCCCCCCCCCCCCCCCCCCCCCCCCCCCCCCCCCCCCCCCCCCCCCCCCCCCCCCCCCCCCCCCCCCCCCCCCCCCCCCCCACTATCTCGGTTACGGATATGTCGCGGGGCAGGTGGTCCACGGATTTCGTGCAAGCGTCAGGTGCATGGATGACACAACGTATCGCCAGCTAGATAGAGATCCCGGGTCTTCGAAAACCGTGTTCATGGGACATCGAAGGTGGCTTCGCGACGATGACTCATGGAGAAAACACAAGGATCTGTTTGATGGTGAAACCAAACCCCGAAGACGCCCGCGTACGAGGAGCGGCGAGGAAATAGACGAGCTATTGAAAAATTGGAAAGAGTGCCCACCGCCGGGAAAGAAGCGAAAGGCACCAGAGCCGCTGCTGAAGGTATGGAAAACGAGGTCGGTTTTCTGGGACTTGCCGTACTGGAAGATCCTCCATGTGCCTCACAGCCTTGATGTCATGCATATCATGAAGAGAGTGTGCGAGAGTCTGCTTGGTACCCTGCTCAACATGCCAGAGAGGACCAAAGATGGGCCAAAAGCAAGGGCAGACTTGAAATCAATGGGCATCAGGGAGGAGCTTCACGCTAATGATGATGATGAGGCGAAGCAGGACACGGAAAGTCGTCGCAAAGGCAAAAAGGCCAAGAAGACCGGAAATGACTTCCCTCCTGTGTGCTTCACTCTAAGTCAGGAGGAGATCGAGCAGTTTTTCACCTGCCTCGTAGGAGTAAAACTTCCTTACGGTTACGCGGGGAAGATAAGCAGATACCTAGACTCAGCGAAGCAGAAGTTCAGCGGGATGAAGTCTCACGACTGTCACGTGCTGATGACGCAGATACTTCCAGTTGCAATCCGTGGGATCATGGACGCGCACGTCCGCGAAACGCTATTTGGCCTATGCAACTTTTTCGACGTCATCTCTCGGAAGTCGG
>JAAAWM010010428.1:0-41184 GCA_036873465.1 Thinopyrum obtusiflorum | reverse complement strand
GGTTATCAATGCAATGGCAAGGGAATATACAATGGAGGGGTACCCCGATACCAAGATGATATGGAGGTTACCGTCCGCGGTGATGATGAGTGGCGGTGATCTTGATGACGATACCAAGATGATGGAGACTCGTCCCTAAGTAGCTGAAACACCTTAGGAAACGAACAAACCGCGAACTCAAAATCTCAAATGTCAAATGGTGGTAGCGGGAATGCGGTGATGATTTGGTGGAAGCTCAATGGGATTGTGGAATGGCAATGACGGGTTGTGGAGTACGCAATGCGGAAGTTGAGGGTAAGGTGGTGGACTATACACGGTGTCGGAGTTGGAAGCATGGTCCCTAAGTAGACGAAACACCTTAGGAGACACAACTCACAACACAAGCAAAATTGGGTTAAGTTGGGTGGTCGGAGTGTATAGTGGTCAATCCTATGCGGAAGTGGTGGTGGTGGTTGATGAAGAAGCGACTGTCCCTAAGTAGCCTAGACACCTTAAGAGACTCAAATCACTCCTCAAGCAACCACTAATGCGATGGGGAACAAAATTGGTTAGGTTGCGGAAGGCTATGGTGGTGTAGCGGGTGATGTGGTGGAAGCCCTAGGCAAAGATGCCAAAGTTCCAAAAATTTGATGGAGTCAAATGGATGGAGGATGGAGGATGGAGGATGTCAATAGCTACTCAACAAGCTAAAGAACGCGAAAATCAGACTCCGGATGTGAAAGTTATGGTCAAAACTGAAACTGGGAGGGGCGGTTGTACCGCTTGGGTGGGCGGTTGTACCGCTCCTGGAGCGTCCTGGGGTTCCAGTTTTAGCTGGCAGAAGTATCAGGTTATGGGGGAGCGGTTGTACCGCCTCGGGGGCCGGTTGTACCGCTGGTGTCGGGAAAAATTCTCAGATTTGGATCGGGGATGAACTTGGGGCGGAAATGGATGATATCGGGGGCAAAATTTGATGGATTTCGTGGATGGAAGGTGGGGAAACTTGGGGAGATGCTAGATCCACTTGAAACCAAGCAAATCCATGGATCAAAATCAACAAAACATCATCAAACCAACAGATCAGAAAAAAAATTTGGGGCTATTTTTGGTGGGGATTTTTGAAATTGGGAAAGAACACAACAAAATTAGGCTAGAAACACAACGGGGAGGCTCCGAAATCGTGATCAACCTTGCTCATGATACCAAGATGATGTAGGGTAGAACCCTAGTGTCCCGATATTTCATGATAGGAGCGGAATACCGTGAAGAACATGAGGTGGAAAGAGAGGGAAAGCACAAGGGGAACACAAGAGAAACACTAGACCAACAACAATAAGTCACACATGTGCTAGATCCTCGAATACATAAGAGAAGATACACGATCCACGGACAACTAAGGACGATACAAGGGTAGCCGGTCTTCTCCGTGAGGAGGTCTTGAATCCACGGGGGGATCTTCCCTTAGAAAGGGGGCTTGAATCCAAAGGGATCATCTCCGTAGAGGCTGCGGTCTCTCTTGTGGAGTAGATCCGATATGGATGAGCGTAGCTCTATCTCTCAAATGAGCTATCACAACGCTAACCCTAGTACGGAGCTAAGGGACAAGTATATATAGTCCAAGGGGTAAGTTGGGGGATACATGGGGTGAAACCCCTTTCACTGCGCACAGGCAGGGCGGTAGTACCGGTCATGGGGCGGTTGTACCGCTGGATGCTTAGGTACCGGTTCCTGGAGGTGCTTCCGGATGTGCTCAGCGGTTGTACTGGTGCTTGGGGCGGTTGTACCAGTCAGGTGGCTATTACGGGGATAAACTGGTGCTGCACCGGCCTTGCACCACTCGATCACAGAAGCTTGGCCGGTTGTTGGGCGGTGGTCGAGCGGTTGCACAGCTTGTGGGCCTTCAGCGGTAGTACCGCTTGGTGTGGGCGGTAGTACCGCTCGGGCTGTAGCAGTTGGCTCTCCTTCCCTTGCTCCCGCGCACACTTGGCCTTGGTCCTTAGGCTCTCCATGGTCTCCTCGGAAGGATCTGAGTATGCATAAGGTCCGCGCTTGAGGTAGCATCCAAGTCTTACATGCGAAAAGGGAAGATTTGGAAAGGAGCGAGTTCACCTTGTGTCCAATGGTGTATACTTGAGGTCTCAACATGTGGGCACTAGGGGCTTGGGGAGAAGTCGTAGCGTACATGGGGATGATCATAGGATGCTCTGCATCACCACGAGGGTCTGTTTCCTGCGAGCAATCGAAGAACAAGCAAGAAACTGAGATTGCAATCTGGATATTGCGAATATAAGATGAAAGCTTTATTGATCAAGGTGGGGTTCTGTGACGTCTTGGTCTGGTCGCTGGACACAAATGAAGTACGCGAAGTTGCAGCTATGGCGAACTTTTAATCTAAACAAAACCCAAGCAAAAAGCTACTAGATGGTTCTACTTATATAGGAGCAAGGGGTGGCAGCCAAGGAGGTGGGAGGACGTCTCAAGGCAGCCTAAGACTAACCCTAGGTCGTACAAGGCTCATGGGCCCAAGTGGAGGTGATGCAACACATTTGGGCCCAAGTGGAGGTGATGCAACACATTTGGGCGAACTTTTAATCTAAACAAAACCCACAGTCTAAACGACGCCCTAAGGGTTGTATATATGGAGGAAGAGGGGGGGATTTCGTGGCCCTTGGAAGAGGGTTCCGAAACCAACCCTAACTCTTGTTTCCCCACACATACGGACTCTAAAAACAGCCTATACTTAAGTATATCGAAAATACATGGGCCTGGCCCAATAATAAGGTGACGCAGCACCTAAAATAGCCTTTGAACGAAATTTATGAAGTAGCATCTTGTATATTTCATCCAAGGCGTCATGCATTCCTTATGGTGGCTTCAAAGTCCTAAAATCATCACTTGTAACTCCGTTCTTGATCGCCTTGTGCATGCCATCATCTCCATGCTTGAACTTGTTCCAAGGTTCATCTTTCTTGTCCAAGCTAGGCCCTTCATTTGTAAGCAAAACAAATGTATCCAATTTAGGCAGCATCATATTCTCATGAACATTACAATCGTTACCAAGAAATGAAAGTACCTGATAATTCAATTGGCGTGTGCGAGCTCTAGTAATTGGTCCAGTATGTATAGCAGCATGGGTTGTGGGTGTAACAATGGTATCTAGCCCATGTGTGACTTATTCGTGTCGGTTTAGTGATTTCCTCTGGTGTTTCCACTCCGTTCTTCCCCGTGTTCTTCGTGATTTCCCCGGGATCCGCTCCTTTTGTGAAAGATCGGGCGATTAGGGTCTCTACCCTACATCATCTTGGTATCTAGAGCAAGGTTGATCACGATTTCGGAGCCCCCTCTTCGTTTTCTAGCTTGATTTTGTTGTTTTTCGTCCTAATCCAAAAATCTCCACAAAAATAGCCCCCAAAATTTTTCTTGTGATTTGTGAGTTTTGATGATGTTTTGTTGGTTTTGATCCGTGAATTTGTTGTGTTGCAAGTGGATCTAGCCTTCCCCCACCATCTCCACCTCGAAATCCCTCCAAAATCCACGAAATCCTATCATTTTTGCGTTGACCCCGACCCACTGGACGATCGTCACATTACTGGACGTCCGGCGACCCAGGAAGCATCGGACGTCTGACCTCACCGGACGACCGGAACCTCTAACCCGAGCTGAAATTAGCGGATATCCGACCCGACCGGACGTCCGGCGACCGGACATCCGTCCATTTCTGGACGACCGCTACTCTAAAAACTGATTTCGCTCAAATTTTGTTTAGGATTCCACCACATCATCTGCTACACCACCACCGACCTCCGCAAACCTTTCCAATATCCCAACCCACACCACCACTTACCCACTACCTACTCCGATGCTTTTTGTCGCACTTGGTTTTGAGAATTTGAGTTGCGGTACCGTATCCTTTTGTGTCCCGATGTTTCAATGAGATAGATATCGTTTTCTGTGGGAGTCGACTTTGATGATCCGACTACGAACGTGCGAAGACGTCGCGCCTTAGAAATCGCTAAACCAACTTCCGAGGGTTATTGACCACGCCGGAGCACGATCAACCTGACCATGAGGGTCTATTTCCTGCGAGCAAACGAAGAACCAGCAAGAAACTGAGATTGCAATCTGGATATTGCGAATAAAAGAGGAAACCTTTATTAATGAAGGTGGGGTTCTATGACGTGTTGGTCTGGTCGTTGGACACAAATGAAGGATGCGAAGTTGCATCTATGGCGAACTTTTAGTCTAAACAAAACCCAAAGTCTAAACGATGCCCTAAGGGCTGTATATATGGAGGAGAGAGGGGGAAGTTCGTGGCCCTTGGTGGAGGGGTCCGAAACCAACCCTAACTCTTGTTTCCCCACACATACGGACTCTAAAAACAGACTATACTTAAGTACTTCGAAAATACATGGAACCTGGCCCAATAATAAGGTGACGCAACACCTAGAATAGCCTCTGGACGAAATTTATGAAGTGGCATCTTGTATATTTCGTCCCATGACTCATGCACTCATTATGGTGGCTTCAGAGTCCGGGAATCATCACTTGTAACTCCGCTCTTGTTCCCCATGCGCATGCCATCATCTCCATGCTTGAACTTGCTCCAAGGTTCATCTTTCTTGTCCAAGCTAGGCCCTTCATTTGTAAGAAAAACAAATGTAACCAATTTTGGCAACATCATATCCCCCCCCCCCCCCCCCCCCCCCCCCCCCCCCCCCCCCCCCCCCCCCCCCCCCCCCCCCCCCCCCCCCCCCCCCCCCCCCCCCCCCCCCCCCCCCCCCCCCCCCCCCCCCCCCCCCCCCCCCCCCCCCCCCCCCCCCCCCCCCCCCCCCCCCCCCCCCCCCCCCCCCCCCCCCCCCCCCCCCCCCCCCCCCCCCCCCCCCCCCCCCCCCCCCCCCCCCCCCCCCCCCCCCCCCCCCCCCCCCCCCCCCCCCCCCCCCCCCCCCCCCCCCCCCCCCCCCCCCCCCCCCCCCCCCCCCCCCCCCCCCCCCCCCCCCCCCCCCCCCCCCCCCCCCCCCCCCCCCCCCCCCCCCCCCCCCCCCCCCCCCCCCCCCCCCCCCCCCCCCCCCCCCCCCCCCCCCCCCCCCCCCCCCCCCCCCCCCCCCCCCCCCCCCCCCCCCCCCCCCCCCCCCCCCCCCCCCCCCCCCCCCCCCCCCCCCCCCCCCCCCCCCCCCCCCCCCCCCCCCCCCCCCCCCCCCCCCCCCCCCCCCCCCCCCCCCCCCCCCCCCCCCCCCCCCCCCCCCCCCCCCCCCCCCCCCCCCCCCCCCCCCCCCCCCCCCCCCCCCCCCCCCCCCCCCCCCCCCCCCCCCCCCCCCCCCCCCCCCCCCCCCCCCCCCCCCCCCCCCCCCCCCCCCCCCCCCCCCCCCCCCCCCCCCCCCCCCCCCCCCCCCCCCCCCCCCCCCCCCCCCCCCCCCCCCCCCCCCCCCCCCCCCCCCCCCCCCCCCCCCCCCCCCCCCCCCCCCCCCCCCCCCCCCCCCCCCCCCCCCCCCCCCCCCCCCCCCCCCCCCCCCCCCCCCCCCCCCCCCCCCCCCCCCCCCCCCCCCCCCCCCCCCCCCCCCCCCCCCCCCCCCCCCCCCCCCCCCCCCCCCCCCCCCCCCCCCCCCCCCCCCCCCCCCCCCCCCCCCCCCCCCCCCCCCCCCCCCCCCCCCCCCCCCCCCCCCCCCCCCCCCCCCCCCCCCCCCCCCCCCCCCCCCCCCCCCCCCCCCCCCCCCCCCCCCCCCCCCCCCCCCCCCCCCCCCCCCCCCCCCCCCCCCCCCCCCCCCCCCCCCCCCCCCCCCCCCCCCCCCCCCCCCCCCCCCCCCCCCCCCCCCCCCCCCCCCCCCCCCCCCCCCCCCCCCCCCCCCCCCCCCCCCCCCCCCCCCCCCCCCCCCCCCCCCCCCCCCCCCCCCCCCCCCCCCCCCCCCCCCCCCCCCCCCCCCCCCCCCCCCCCCCCCCCCCCCCCCCCCCCCCCCCCCCCCCCCCCCCCCCCCCCCCCCCCCCCCCCCCCCCCCCCCCCCCCCCCCCCCCCCCCCCCCCCCCCCCCCCCCCCCCCCCCCCCCCCCCCCCCCCCCCCCCCCCCCCCCCCCCCCCCCCCCCCCCCCCCCCCCCCCCCCCCCCCCCCCCCCCCCCCCCCCCCCCCCCCCCCCCCCCCCCCCCCCCCCCCCCCCCCCCCCCCCCCCCCCCCCCCCCCCCCCCCCCCCCCCCCCCCCCCCCCCCCCCCCCCCCCCCCCCCCCCCCCCCCCCCCCCCCCCCCCCCCCCCCCCCCCCCCCCCCCCCCCCCCCCCCCCCCCCCCCCCCCCCCCCCCCCCCCCCCCCCCCCCCCCCCCCCCCCCCCCCCCCCCCCCCCCCCCCCCCCCCCCCCCCCCCCCCCCCCCCCCCCCCCCCCCCCCCCCCCCCCCCCCCCCCCCCCCCCCCCCATGAAGAGAACCAACGGAAACGGGCAAGTTCACCTTCCAGGCCCCGGACATCCGGCCAAGGCCCCGGACATCCGGCCCCTCGAGCGTCTTCATCAGCAACAGCCACGCTGGCCAAGTCTACAGGGCCCGAACATCCGGCGTCTAGCCCGGACATCCGGCCCGATCCCGGATATCCGGCCAGAAGCCCAGAAATCCGGCGCCACGCACCAGAACCTGCAGAAGCCACCGCCGCCAGCCCGGACATCCGGCCTCACAGCCCGGACATCCGGCCCCGCCTGAAGCCCCGGACATCCAGCCCGACGCCCGGACATCCGGCTCCGCCTGTCTGCGCACAGTAAAGGGCCGAAGCCCATGTACCTCTCCGCCCCCTAGACTATATATACTCCATCCCCTTCCTCTTTCTAGGGTTAGCATTGGTTTAGCTCATAGTTGAGATAGAGCTTTGCTCATCCATTACGGATCTCCTCCTCGAGAGAGACTGCGGCCCCTCTTCGGAGAAGATCACCTTGGATTCAAGACCCCCTCTTGGGTGGCCCCATCAAGACCTCCTCACGGAGAAGAATCGGTTACCTCTTGTATCGTCCTTTGTTGAATTTGGACCGTGTGATCTCTATGTGTTCGTGGATCTAGCGCATGTGTAATCGAATCTTGTTGGTTTGAGTGATTCTCTTGTGTTTTCCCTCGTGTTTCCCCTCGTGTTCTTCGTGTTCTTAGTTGGGATCCGCTCAAGTCAGGTTACAAGAAAGCTTCGACAAGCTCAAGTCGTCCTCCTACTACAAGCAACTTCAAGCCGAAAGCTTCATCATCATCTGCCCCAACCGATGAGACCATCAAGACAAGTTCCTTCAAATGCTTCACATGCGGCGGCCGAGGCCACAAGTCATTTGAGTGCACAAACAAGCGCACCATGATCCTCAACGACGACGGAACCTATGACTCAATGAGTGAAGGATAAATGGAAGCCCTTGAGCAAGTGGCCATGCACCGGCAAGTGAACAATGAAGATGAAGATGATCAAGTCTTTTGCGACGAAGACTCAAGTCCCGCTCTTGTTGTCTCCAAGGTCTTGACTCTTCAACATCAACAAGAAGAAGATCAAAGATGCAATATCTTCCACACCAAGGCCGGCATCAATGGACGGTCCGTCAAGGTCATCATCGATGGAGGGAGTTGCCATAACCTAGCAAGTGAAGAACTATGCTCCAAGCTCCAATTGGTCAAGATGAAGCACCCGCACCCCTACAAGGTTCAATGGCTAAGTGACAACGGCACCATCAACGTCGAGCATAGGGTATAAGTCTCTTTCAAGATCGGCGCCTATGAAGACACTTTGGAGTGTGATGTCCTTCCGATGACCGTGTGCCACCTCCTTCTTGGACGGCCATGGCAATTTGACCGAGGTGTCATCCACAATGGGCGTACAAACCACTATAGCTTCAAGATGAAAGGGAAGGAGTATGTGCTACGACCTATGTCTCCAAGCCAAGTGATCGCCGACAAGAAAGCTTCAACCCATCGTGTAGAGCCTAGTGAGAGAGTGCACCACCATAAAGAAAGTGAGCGCCACAAGCCCAAATTGAGCGACTCTTCGCCACGAGAGAAAAACCTAGTCCTATTTGCCACAAAACGTGAGATGAGAGAAGTGTGTGAGAAGCCATCAAGTGTTTTGCACTTTGTCCTCATGTGCAAGGATGGAGAACCAAAAACTAACACCTCTCATGATCTACCTTTAGTGTTTCAATCTCTTTTGTAGGAATTCCAAGATGTTTTCCCCGATGAGCTACCTCCGGGTCTACCTCCTCTACGAGGCATTGAGCATCGAATCGACCTCATCCCCGGAGCACCTCTTCCAAACAAAGCCCCATACCGCATCAACCCTGAAGAAACTAAGGAGATCCAACGGCAAGTACAACAACTCATCGACAACGGTCATGTACGTGAAAGCTTGAGCCCTTGTGCCGTTCCCGTTATACTTGTTCCTAAGCAAGATGGAAGTTATCGCATGTGTTCCGATTGTAGACCCATCAATGCCCCCCCCCCCCCCCCCCCCCCCCCCCCCCCCCCCCCCCCCCCCCCCCCCCCCCCCCCCCCCCCCCCCCCCCCCCCCCCCCCCCCCCCCCCCCCCCCCCCCCCCCCCCCCCCCCCCCCCCCCCCCCCCCCCCCCCCCCCCCCCCCCCCCCCCCCCCCCCCCCCCCCCCCCCCCCCCCCCCCCCCCCCCCCCCCCCCCCCCCCCCCCCCCCCCCCCCCCCCCCCCCCCCCCCCCCCCCCCCCCCCCCCCCCCCCCCCCCCCCCCCCCCCCCCCCCCCCCCCCCCCCCCCCCCCCCCCCCCCCCCCCCCCCCCCCCCCCCCCCCCCCCCCCCCCCCCCCCCCCCCCCCCCCCCCCCCCCCCCCCCCCCCCCCCCCCCCCCCCCCCCCCCCCCCCCCCCCCCCCCCCCCCCCCCCCCCCCCCCCCCCCCCCCCCCCCCCCCCCCCCCCCCCCCCCCCCCCCCCCCCCCCCCCCCCCCCCCCCCCCCCCCCCCCCCCCCCCCCCCCCCCCCCCCCCCCCCCCCCCCCCCCCCCCCCCCCCCCCCCCCCCCCCCCCCCCCCCCCCCCCCCCCCCCCCCCCCCCCCCCCCCCCCCCCCCCCCCCCCCCCCCCCCCCCCCCCCCCCCCCCCCCCCCCCCCCCCCCCCCAGCAGAGAACCTCCGTATCGGCGCCATGAGTGTCGCGGCAAGGAGGAAGAAGAAAAATTGGGCGGAATGGAGGAAGAGATGAATGACGGGGGCTCTGCCCCTCTCCTCATTTATAGCCCAAGGGAGGCCAACCGCCGGCCTCCACGGTCGCAGGTAATGATGGTTTTTTCACATGCAGCAGGGACTCGTCAAGTCGGGCAGTTGCCGAGGCAGCGTAGGGAAGCAGAGACGCCCACATCCTGTCAATCGCCATGCGTCAATCAAGGCCGCAGGCTATTGGGGCCCGCGGCGCTCCGCACTTGAACCTTGGCTTCGCCTCAAAGCCAAGTACGAGCGCGCCTTGGGCCCGGGGGCTACTGTCGGCGTCCTGGGAACGGGGGTACCCAGACATGCCTGCCTGTGGCCCAGGGCGTGGCTCATCCAGCGGCCTGGTACGGCCCATCTTCATCAACAACTACTCAAGACCCTCGCGAGGGGCCAAGCCTCGCGAGGCAGACAATGCAAGACCTCCTCAGGGGCGGCCTCCCTAGGCTGGCTCCCAAGGAGCAGAGATATCTATGCAAGGGGTACCTCGCGAGGTTCGCGTGACGTGAGCCATGATGACCAAGGCCAGGCGGGCGCCAGCGTGCGTAGAGTACTCGTTGCCTCTTTGGTGCTAAAGGGGCAAGCGCAGGCGAGGAGTCCCGATGCATCAGGCAAAGGTTTCCATATTCGTGCAACGAGACCAAGACCAGCAGGACGGCAGGATGGAGGTCACCGCGGAGCCCACGACAGCGTCACCACCAGAGCCTTTGGCATGCGAAGACCACCTTTTGTCAGGATAACTTGTACTAGTTGTCCCCCTTCGAATTGGCCGTTGTGGGATCCCTTCCCGCCTAATATTTGGGAAGAGGACCCGGGCCTCTATAAATAGGACTAGCCACCACCATAGGAAGCATCTCATCTTGGACTGGATCTACTCCACCAAGGCCACCATACAAGCTCACCGAGCTCAAGAACACCTCTCCTCAGGAGGCTGTTCATCCCTTGTACTGTTCATCATCAGCCTACGAGGCAATCCACCACACCACACTTGAGTAGGGTATTACACCACAACGGTGGCCTGAACCAGTATAAACCCTCGTGTCTCTTGTTCTTTGGGTTCGTCGAGTTAAGCCTCGTTGCGAGAGTGAGCTAGAGAGAGAGATCTTCGTGCGCACCCTAGTGTTCGAACCTCAAGGGTTTGCCGGAACCTAGAATCCGACAGGTTGCATGTTACATATGGTGTCTAGATGGTAATTCTTCCAATCTGGTTAAATTGCATTTGCTATTCTGCTTAGTTTATACATTATACCTATTAATGTGACATGCCTTCCTGTTTTTAGTACATACTACATCTGTCTATTAAGCATGCCCTTACATAAAACTATTGTTTTTTTGTATCCCACATCAATCAATATGACGAGACACCTTTAGTATATGCAGTGTGATATTGGTTGCATCTTTCATATGATATATAGCATGCGCTGGTTCTAATTTGTTGACACGCCATTTATGATGGGACGCTTTTAACTTGGCAGAGTCATATTGGTTGCATCTTTCATGTGGTGTCTAGCTTGCATTGCTTCTTGTTTGTTGAAATGGTTTCTGCTTAGTTTACAAAAATAGTTGTGAATATGCCATGCCGTCCTGTTTTTCGTACAAATTCCATCCTAGTATCATGTGTTTGCCTTACATCAAAGTAGTAATTGTCAGTATCATGCACGAATGAGTTCTGAAGAGTGAATTTTATTGATTTTTCTTGTCGGTTTTACTTGACAATTCAAAATCAATAAAGCAGAAGGAAATTAGCAAGGCAGTGGATAAAGGTGCTCCTTCCAAACAGAGGGCCTCTACAGATTCTACTCTGCCACCCCCCAAGAAGATTTGCAAGACAACACATGCATAGACACTTAACGTAGGTGTGTTGATGATGAGCACGTCTCCCCTAGTGCACCATCATAGGTGCTCCCTCTAACTTGGCACTGTTATATGAGGTTGCATGCTATGTATGAGGTCTAGCTTGTATTGCTTCTAATTTGTCGAATTTCATATGCTTACTTTACACATTATACTTGTGAATAAGACACGTGTTCCTGTTTCTAGAACATACAATATCTGTCTATCACACCATGTTCTTACATCAAAGTACTACTGTTGTGTAACCTACAACAATCACTTATCATAAGACACGTTTGACTTGGGAGTGTGATATATGTTACATCTCGCATTCTTTTCTAGCATGTACTACTTCTAATTTGTTGAAATGGCACTTATGACGAGACAGTTTTAACTTGGTAGAGTGATATTCGTTGCATCTTTCATATGGTGTCTAGCTTTCATTGCTTCTAATTTGTTGAAATGCCTTCTGCTTAGTTTACACATCATAGCTGTGAATATGCAATGTTGTCCTTTTTTCTTACACATTCAATCATCCTATCATGCGGTCGCCTTACATTAAAGTTGTGCTCGTCGGCATCCCGCATCAATGAGTTCTAAAAAGCGAGTTTTTATTCATTTTTCTTGTGGGTTTGACTTGACAAGGCAATACAATTAAGAAATAGGAAGGAAAAAAATAAGGCAGTGAATGATGGCGGTCTTCCGGCGAAACCGGCATCCCAGGTGCTTTCTCTAGCTTGGCAGTGTGATGTTGTCTTGCATGTTGTATACGGTGTCTCACTTGTATTGCTTGTAATTTGATTAAATTACTTCTTCTTAGCTTACACTAATACTTGTGAATATGGCATGCCGTCCTATTATTCGTACATATTCCATCCTCGTATCATGTGCTTACCTTACATCAAGTTAGTGATTGTTAGTATCATGCATGAATGAGTTCTAAAGAGTGAATTTTATTGATTTTTCTTGTAGGTTTTACTTGACAATTCAAAATCAATAAAGCGGAAGGAAATTAGCATGGCAGTGGATAAAGGTGCTCTTTCCAAACGGAGGGCCTCTACAGATTCTACTCCGCCACCCCCCCCCCCCCCCCCCCCCCCCCCCCCCCCCCCCCCCCCCCCCCCCCCCCCCCCCCTAGCTGTGTTGATGGTGAGCACGTCTCCCGTAGTGCACCATCACAGGTGCTCCCTCTAACTTGGCACTGTTATATGTGGTTGCATGTTATGTATGATGTCTAGCTTGTATTGCTTCTAATTTTATTGAATTCCATCTGCTTACTTTCCACATTATACTTGTGAATAAGACATGTGTTCCTGTTTCTAGAACATAAAATATCTGTCTATCACACCATGTTCTTACATCAAAGTACTACTGTTTTATAACCTGCAACAATCACTTATCATAAGACACGTTTGACTTGGGAGTGTGATATAGGTTACATCTCGCATTCTTTTCTAGCTTGTACTACTTCTAATTTGTAGAAATGGCACTTCTGACGAGACATTTTTACATTGGTAGAGTGATATTCGTTGCATCTTTCATATGGTGTCTAGCTTTCATTGCTTCTAATTTTTTGAAATGCCTTCTTCTTAGTTTACACATCATAGCTGTGAATATGCAATGCTGTCCTTTTTTCTTACACATTCAATCATCCTATCATGATGTCGCCTTACATTAAAGTAGTGCTCGTCAACATCCTGCATCAATGAGTTCTGAAAAGCGATTTTTTATTCATTTTTCTTGTGGGTTTGACTTGACAAGGCAATACAATTAAGAAATAGGAAGGAAAAAAATAAGGCAGGGACTGATGGCGGTCTTCCGGCGAAACCGGCATCCCAGGTGCTTTCTCTCGCTTGGCAGTGTGATATTGTCTCGCATGTTGCATACGGTGTCTCACTTGTATTGATTGTAATTTGATTAAATTACTTATGCTTAGTTTACGCAAATACTTGTGAATATGCCCTGTCGTCCTGTTTTTCATACATATTCCATCCTCCTATCATGTGTTTGCCTTACATCAAGGTAGTGATTGTTAGTATCATGCATGAATGAGTTCTGAAGAGTGAATTTTATTGCTTTTTCTTGTCGGTCTACTTGACAATTCAAAATCAGTAAAGCTGAAGGAAATTAGCAAGGCAGTGGATAAAGGTTCTCATTCCAACCGGAGGGCCTCTACAGATTCTACTCCGCCATCCCCAGGAAGATTTGCAAGACAACACATGCATAGACACTCAACGTAGTTGTGTTGATGATGAGCACGTCTCCCCTAGTGCACCATCACAGGTGCTCCCTCTAACTTGGCACTGCTATATGTGGTTGCATGTTATGTATGATATCTAGCTTCTATTGCTTCTAATTTTGTTGAATTCCATCTACTTACTTTACACATTATACTTGTGAATAAGACACGTGTTCTGATACGTCCATTTTGCATCATGTTTTCTTACTGTTATTTATAACGTTTTTATCCATAATAATGCTTTTTGGAGTAATTCTAATGCCTTTTCTCTCATAATATGCAAGGTATACACAAAGAGGGAGAATTCCGGCAGCTGGATATCTGGATCTGAAAAAGCTACGTCAGGCTACCTATTCTGCACAACTCCAAATGAGCTGAAACTTCACGAGGATTTTTTATGGAATATATGAGAATTACTGGAGCAAATAACTACCAGAGGGGGGCCACCAGGTGGGCACAACCCACCTGGGTGCGCCAGGGAGCCCAGGCGCGCCCTGGTGGGTTGTGCTCACCCAGGCCCACCTCCGGTGCCCATCTTCTGGTATATAGGTCATTTTGACCTTAAAAAATAAGAAGAGGACTTTCGGGACAGAGCGCCGCCGCCTCGAGGCGCAACTTGGGCAGGAGCACTTTTGCCCTCCGGCGGAGCGATTCTGCCAGGGAAACTTCCCTCCCGGAGGGGGAAATCATCGTCATCATCATCACCAACAACTCTCCCATCTTGGGGAGGGCAATCTCCATCAACATCTTCAACAGCACCATCTCATCTCAAACCCTACTTCATCTCTTGTGTTCAATCTTGTTACCGAAACTATAGATTGGTGCTTGTGGGTGACTAGTAGTGTTGATTACACCTTGTAGTTGATTACTATATAGTTTATTTGGCGGAAGATTATATGTGCAGATCCAATATGCTATTTAATACTCCTCTGATCATGAGCATGTTTATCATTTGTGAGTAGTTACTTTTGTTCTTGAGGTCACGGGAGAAATCATGTTGCACGTAATCATGTGAACTTGATATGTGTTTGATATTTTGATAGATGTATGTTGTGATTCCCTTAGTGGTGTCATGTGAACGTCGACTACATGACACTTCACCATATTTGGGCCTAAGGGAATGCATTGTGGATTAGCAATTAGATGATGGGTTGCGAGAGTGACAGAAGCTTAAACCCCAGTTTATGCGCTATTCCGTAAGGGACCGATTGGATCCAAAAGTTTAATGCTATGGTTAGAATTTATTCTTAATACTTTTCTCGTAGTTGCAGATGCTTGTGGGAGGGTTAATCATAAGTAGGAGGTTTGTTCAAGTAAGAACAGCACCTAAGCACCGGTCCACCCACATATCAAATTATCAAAGTAGCGAACACAAATCAAACCAACATGGTGAAAGTGACTAGATGAAATTCCCGTGTACCCTCAAGAACGCTTTGCTTATCATAAGAGACCGTTTTGGCATGTCCTTTGCCTCAAAAGGATTGGCCTACCTTGCTGCACTTTTTTTACTACTATCATTACTTGCTCGTTACAAATTATCTTGCTATCAAACTACTCCGCTACTTACAATTTCAGCACTTGCAGAAATTACCTTGCTGAAAACCACTTGTCATTTCCTTCTGCTCCTCGTTGGGTTTGACACTCTTACTTATCGAAAAGAGCTACAATTGATCCCCTATACTTGTGGGTCATCAAGGCTATTTTCTAGCACCGTTGCCAGGGAGTGAAGCACCTTTGGTAAGTGGAATTTGGTAAGGAAACATTTATATAGTGTGCTGAAATTTATTGTCACTTGTTGCTATGGAAAACAATCCTTTGAGGGGTTTGTTCGGGGTATCTTCACCACGTCCGGAACCAAAATTAGCTACCCCTCAACCTACTGCACCTACTGAAAATATTGAATATGAAATTCCTTCGGGTATGATAGAACAACTGCTAGCTAATCCTTATGCAGGAGATGGAACCGAACATCCTGATATGCACTTGATATATGTAGAGCAAATTTATGGATTGTTTAAGCTTGCAAGTTTACCCAGGGATGAAGTTATGAAAAATGTTTTCCCTTTATCTTTGAAGGGAAGAGCATTGGCATGGTATAGGCTATGCGATGATATTGGATCTTGGAATTGGAATCGTTTGAAATTGGAGTTCCACCAAAAAAATTATCCTATGCATCTAGTTCATCGTGATCGGAATTATATATATAATTTTTGGCCTCGTGAAGGAGAAAGTATCGCTCTAGCTTGGGGGAGGCTTAAGTCAATGTTATATTCATGCCCCAATCATGAGCTCTCAAGAGAAATTATTGTCCTGAATTTTTATGCTCGGCTTTCTCGTAATGATCAAACCATGCTTGATACTTCTTGTGCTGGTTCTTTTATGAAGAAGACTATTGAATTCTGGTGGGATCTTTTGGAAATAATTAAACGCAACTTTGAAGATTGGGAACTCGATGAAGGTAAAGTGTCAGGTATTAAACTTAAGTATGATTGTGTTAAATCTTTTATGGATACCAATTTGCTTAAACACAATTTGCCTATTGAAACTCTAGGAGGTCCTTCTCCACCTAAAGGTGATCCTGTGTTTGAATTAAAACAATTGCCAGACACTTTGAAATATGCTTATCTTGATAAAAATAAGATATATCATGTTATTATTAGTGCTAACCTTTCAGAACATGAAGAAGAAAGATTATTGAAAGTTCTAAGGAAGCACCGAGCTGCTATTGGATATACTCTTGATGATTTAAAGGGCATTAGTCCCACTCTTTGTCAGCACAAAATTAATATGGAACCTGATGCTAAACCTGTTGTTGATCACCAACGTCGGTTAAACCCGAAGATGAAAGAAGTGGTAAGAACGGAAATATTAAAACTTTTAGAAGCAGGTATAATCTATCCTATAGCTGATAGTAGATGGGTAAGTCATGTTCATTGTGTCCCTAAGAAAGGAGGTATTATTGTTGTTCCTAATGATAAGAATGAACTTATTCCACAAAGAATTGTTACAGGCTATAGAATGGTAATTGATTTTAGAAAATTAAACAAAGCAACTAGAAAATATCACTACTCTTTGCCTTTTATTGATCAAATGCTTGAAATATTATCTAAGCACACACATTTTTGCTTCCTTGATGGATATTCTGGTTTTTCACAAATACCTGTTTCTCAACCTGATCAAGAAAAGACCACTTTTACTTGTCCCTTTGGAACTTATACTTATAGACGTATGCCTTTTGGTTTATGTAATGCACCTGCTACCTTTCAAAGATGTATGACTGCTATATTCTCTGACATTTGTGAAAAGATTGTTGAGGTTGTCATGGATGACTTTTCTGTCTATGGGAAGTCTTTTGATGATTGTCTAAGCAATCTTGATCGAGTTTTGCAGAGATGTGAAAAAACAAATCTTGTCTTGAATTGGGAGAAGTGCCACTTTATGGTTAATGAAGGCATTGTCTTGGGTCATAAAATTTCTGAAAGAGGTATTGAAGTGGACAAAGCTAAGGTTGATGCAATTGAGAAAATGCCATGTCCTAAAGATATAAAAGGTATTCGTAGTTTCTTAGGTCATGCTGGTTTCTATAGGAGATTTATCAAAGACTTTCCTAAAATTTCTAGGCCTCTTACTAGTCTCTTGCAAAAGGATATTCCTTTTGTTTTTGATGATGATTGTTTAGAAGCCTTTGAAACACTCAAGAAAGCCTTGGTTTCTGCACCTATTGTTCAACCACCTAATTGGAACTTGCCTTTTGAAATTATGTGTGATGCTAGTGATTATGTTGTTGGTGCTGTTCTAGGACAAAGAGTTGATAAAAAACTTAATGTAATTCATTATGCTAGTAAAACTCTAGACAGTGCTCAAAGAAATTATGCTACAACTGAAAAAGAATTCTTAGCAGTTGTGTTTGCTTGTTATAAATTTAGACCTTATATTGTTGATTCCAAAGTAACTGTTCACACAGACTATGCTGCTATTAAATATCTTATGGAAAAGAAAGATGATAAGCCTAGACTTATTCGATGGGTTCTCTTGTTACAAGAATTTGATTTACATCTCATTGATAGAAAAGGAGCTGAGAACCCAGTAGCTGATAATTTATCTAGGCTTGAAAATGTGCTTGATGACCCACTACCTATTGATGATAGTTTTCCTGATGAGCAGTTAGCTGCAATAAATGTTGCTCACAGTACTCCTTGGTATGCTGATTATGCTAATTACATTGTTGCTAAATATTTACCAGCTAGCTTTACATACCAACAAAAGAAAAAATTCTTCTATGATTTAAGACACTACTTTTGGGATGACCCACATCTTTATAAAGAAGGAGTAGATGGTATTATTAGACGTTGTGTACCTGAGCATGAACAGGGACAAATCCTATAGAAATGTCACTCCGAAGCTTATGGAGGGATCATGCTGGAGATAGAACTGCTCACAAGGTACTGCAGTCTGGATTTTATTGGCCTACTCTCTTCAAGGATGCCCGTAAGTTCGTCTTATCTTGTGATGAATGTCAAAGGATAGGTAATATCGATAAGCGTCAAGAAATGCCTATGAATTATTCACTTGTTGTTGAACCATTTGATGTTTGGGGATTTGATTACATGGGACCTTTTCCTTCCTCTAATGGGTATACACATATTTTGGTTGTTGTTGATTACGTTACTAAATGGGTAGAAACTATTCCAACCAGTAGTGTTGATCACAACACCTCTATTAAAATGCTTAAGGAAGTTATTTTCCCAAGGTTTGGAGTCCCTAGATATTTAATGATTGATGGTGCTTCACACTTTATTCATGGTGCTTTCCGTAAAATGCTTGCCAACACTACTGCAGGTTGCTGCTAACGCGACAATACAATCAGAGACTCTTTGACGAAACTGTGTGCGATGCATTAATCGCAAACGGTGATGTAAAAAACCGTCAAAAAAGATGCAAAACGTTTGCGATGAGTGATACATCAAACTTGGTTCAGATTTTAGTTGCGTGTGCAATGAGGGGCATACGGTTGATCTGTATGAACTATTTGCGATGAGATAGAACAACAGAAACGGGCAACCAGATCAAGGTGTGTGCGATATACGGCATACGGTTCACTCCTATGAACCAAATGCGATGATTGAGGTGAACACAAATGATTCGGCGTAACAAGATGTGTGTGATACCCGGCAAACAGGTCGGTAATCAGAATTGTGTGTGATCATTATAGACAGCCCATATGGTCTTTTTTGTGAATTGTGTGCTTGTCAGGGCACACAGTTCAACAAACCAACATGTGGGTGATAATGTAGAAGATCTCTGTCGAATACATATTACTAACCGTCTATGATGAGATTGACAGGATAAACAGAGATATATATAGTCTGCTTAATTTAGTCCTTCTTCTTCTTGTTGTTATTGTTGGATGGCCCCGCGACATCGTCTTGGCGAGGACGCTTCTTGCCGCTGACTGTTGGCTTTCAATCGCCACCGCCATCATCATCATCGTTGCTATCGTCGTCCTCCTCCTCCTCGTTCAACCATTCCTCCTCATCAGCATCGTCATCCTCTTCTTCGTCCTCCGACGGCTCCTCGTCCGTATGGTTGTCGTCTGATGACTCCAGAGGCGGCGTCCCTTCCATGAACCGGATATAATCGAGGTCTGGGCTCGACGCCGGACTCATGGAAGATGAGCGGGATGATTCCGATGTTGACCTATCATCGGGCACCAGACTGCTGGCCGAACTGTCGTCCTCGCTGTCGCTCGACATGGCTTCAGAGTGTGTGCCAGTGTGTAGCGCGGCCTGCCGGGGACGATGAAGATGGTGGACACTTAAGCGGGGTATGCAGAGAAGAGGAACTGCCAATTGAAGCGGGTTTTTTTTTGCGCGGGGTGGGAAATTGAAGCGGGGGTTGACGTATTATCTAACCGCTGATGTAATCAACCGCAATTATCTGTACCCAGTCGCTCCAAATTCTCGGGGTTGCGCAGGACTCCTATTGGCTATTTGGCTGGTTTCCTTTTTAAGGACAAAAACAAGGAACGAGTTTTGGGATTATGCACCGGTACCGGTACAAACAGAATAGGACAGTTGGCAAGCAATACATTGAGCTCTTCTTATTGGTAAAGCCAGTAATACTCAAAATAGAAAGGAAAAGAAAAAAGACAAAGAAAAATATCTGCACAAATCTTTGCGTAACATCAATGGCATAGGACCTAGATGTGCATTACTTAGAGCACATCTAGATGTGCTTTAGCAATACTGTCAAACAAAACCCCTAATCATCATTGCAAACAGTGCATAGAACATGGCTAATGCGACAACCACAACTACACATGCTAGTTCCTTCTTGTCTCTTGCTTTCATCTGTTGACTGTGATTGATTCTTTCTTGCTTCATCGTACTGATTGTACATTCAAGATCAGCCAGTTTCTTCTTCAGCTTTACGTTATCTTCTACGAGCTTGGTGATAACACTCCGAGCCCTGCCATTCCATTCTTCATCCAGCTAGTTAACAAAGGCACAAGCCTCATATCCCTGCCAATGTTAAATAGTATTCAGGATGAGCGGTGGCATTAACTGAAGTATAATGATGAACTTAATTAGCACTAACCTCTAAGGGGCAACTGAGAAACCTCCTGCCAATGTCGAATACCTCCGTGCATACACGTCGAGCGGGAGTGTGCCCGTGCACACAACTCAGCTTTTGGTACTTCTCGGTGGCGCAAAACTCAGAGTCGAACTCGTGTTGCGGGAGTTTGGAGTCATGCTCCAGATCAGGCGGCAGATCGCTTTCCTGGGGGGGAGGGGGGTCATTCAGGACAGATTCAGCAAGGAGCTATACTTTGGACATGCTAAAATAGATCAGGATAGATTGGAACCTGACAGGATGATTCGGATCCGTAGTACACCTGCCTTCTGATGACCTTAGGCAAGTGCTCGGCGGCGACCGCCGTCGTGGTGACGATACGAGCAGGAGCAGCCGTACCGAAACCATCAGCACCACTCGTCCACATTCCCCCATTGTCAGCGCCACGCGAGGGAATTTGGAGGCTATGTAGGGATTTGGGGGAAATGGGGAAACTGTGGAGATAAGCTAACGGTCGGGAACTACTTATGGCACTATATGTTGTATACGGCACACTGTTTATACATGTCGTTTGTGTTAGGTATTACAACGTCATACACGATTTCCGCACCAAACCGTGTGAGAAGACAACGTACGTTAGACACGGTTGCCATTACATAACCATATGCGATGTACTACCCTATCCATATAATTGAGTTACGGTGAGATATCATGTAAACAGCCGCTCTGTGGATATCCGTCAAAAAAAAACAGCCGCTCTGCATATAGAGATGGTGGCGGCGGCCTAGGCAGCGGCTACCGGAGAAGAGGTCAATCCTCGGTTGGTGGGCGGTGGCGGCGTCATTGGAGGTCAATCCTCGGTCTGCGACGGGAGATAGGAGTAGCTCAACCATCGAGGTCGGCGGCGGCATGATTCGAGCACATCCATCGCGGTCGATGGCAGGATAGTGGAGGTCGAACTTCACGCGGCAGCCGCACTAAGATTTGCTCCTCGACCCTGCTGTCTCGGCATGCCGCCGCATCGCGCTTGTCTGTCTGCTGGGTGGAGGTCGCCGCGCGGCTAATTAATTAAGGTATTCTTTTCGTGAGTGGCTTAATTAAGGTATTCGATTCCTAAGGGTAGTGTTGTACTAGTACTCTGCGTGTAAATTGACTGGCCATTAATTTTTGTCATTGCACGTCTGGATAACAACATGGAGCGCCCTCAGTAATTATGAAAATAAAACCTTGTGATTTATGCACGCATCTTTGGGCAGCAGTTAATTCGTGTATTAATGTTGTTGTTTTGTTTTTAATTACCATTCGTGTGCTGCAGATGGAACGATCTCGATGGATGAAGAATCGGAAAACCACAGATTTTATCAGTGGCGTGATAGAGTTCATGAATTTGGGTGAAAGTACAAAGAGGAGAATTGGTGATGCGGATTACATCCTGTGTCCATGTACTGATTGTGCCAATACAGAGTCACATGAAGTTGCAGATGTCCAGATGCACTTAGTCTCTAGGGGATTCATGGATGGATATACACGTTGGACCAGACACGGTGAAGAGGAGGTCATGGATGAAGATACCCAGGGCAGCGAGATGCCAAACCCCGATTAGTGTCACATGGATGTTGAATCTAACATCGGGGCAGAGGCGTCAAGCTACCAATGGAACACCGGGAAGCCGAAACGCCCACTGGAAAACCAAGGCATCGACGTAGATGACGACGATCTTGATATGCCAGATTTTGCTACTATGATTGCAGATTTCGAGGGCCCAAAAAAGGATATGATTGGGTCCAAGGATCTGCCAACCATTGATGTGGACTCCAAGAAAGAATTGTATCCAGGTTGCAAAAAGAAATATTCCAGGTTGAGTGCCACCCTGGCGCTTCTCAGATTTAAAGCAGCAAACGGTCTATCAAACAAGGGCTTCACAGAGATGTTAGGTCTTTTCAAAGAAATTCTTCCGGAAGATAATGTGCTCCCCAGAAGCACGAATGAAGCTTAGAAAATTGTTTGCCCGTTGGAACTTGAAGTACAGAAGATACACGCTTGTGTGAATGATTGTATATTGTACCGTGGTGAGTACAAAGATTTGCATGCATGTCCCACATGCAAGCATGCACGATACAAGCGCAGGAGAGCAAAGGACAAGTACAAATTGGACAACGAGATCAAGACAGGAATCCCGTTCAAGGTTGTTTGGTACTTGCCTTTATTTCCAAGGTTGAGGCGTTTGTTTGCAAACCCTAGAGAGGCAAAGAGGTTGCGGTGGCATCATGATGAGCAAATTGCGGATAAGTTTATGAGGCACCCGAAAGATGGGGCTCAGTGGGAATTAATCAACAACAGGTTTGAAGACTTTGCCAAGGATCCTAGAAGTATAAGGCTCGGGGAGTGTACTGACGGGATGAATCCTTTTGGCGATATGAGCACCAATCACAGCACATGGCCGGTGCTTCTGTGCATATATAACCTAGCTCCTTGGTTGTGTATGAAGAAAAAATACATTATGATGTCAATGATTATCCAAGGCCCGAAGCAACCTGGAAATGACATCGACATTTACTTTCAGCTACTGGTAGAAGAACTGCTGACAGTGTGGATAGATGCGCCTGCAGTAAAATGTTATGATGCTTACAGAAAGGAGATTTTTGATCTACATGCGATGCTGGTGAACACCATTCAAGATATGTCGGCATTAGGCAACACATCGGGGCAGAAAACAAAGGGAGATGTAGGGTGTGTCACATGCATGGATAGGACAGCTAGCAGAAGACTTCCCAACTCGCACAAAACAGTGTATTTGCGTCATCGTAGGTTCTTACGAAAATCTCACCCATACCGAAAGATGAAAGCTGAATTTGATGGTACGGCAGAGGCAGGTGCGGGCCCAAGACCCTATGACGGGGAGGTGGTCCAAAACATGGCTAAAAAAAATTAATGTTGTGCTTGGCAAGAACCACCCTTTGACGGTGAAATACCCCCCCCCCCCCCCCCCCCCCCCCCCCCCCCCCCCCCCCCCCCCCCCCCCCCCCCCCCCCCCCCCCCCCCCCCCCCCCCCCCCCCCCCCCCCCCCCCCCCCCCCCCCCCCCCCCCCCCCCCCCCCCCCCCCCCCCCCCCCCCCCCCCCCCCCCCCCCCCCCCCCCCCCCCCCCCCCCCCCCCCCCCCCCCCCCCCCCCCCCCCCCCCCCCCCCCCCCCCCCCCCCCCCCCCCCCCCCCCCCCCCCCCCCCCCCCCCCCCCCCCCCCCCCCCCCCCCCCCCCCCCCCCCCCCCCCCCCCCCCCCCCCCCCCCCCCCCCCCCCCCCCCCCCCCCCCCCCCCCCCCCCCCCCCCCCCCCCCCCCCCCCCCCCCCCCCCCCCCCCCCCCCCCCCCCCCCCCCCCCCCCCCCCCCCCCCCCCCCCCCCCCCCCCCCCCCCCCCCCCCCCCCCCCCCCCCCCCCCCCCCCCCCCCCCCCCCCCCCCCCCCCCCCCCCCCCCCCCCCCCCCCCCCCCCCCCCCCCCCCCCCCCCCCCCCCCCCCCCCCCCCCCCCCCCCCCCCCCCCCCCCCCCCCCCCCCCCCCCCCCCCCCCCCCCCCCCCCCCCCCCCCCCCCCCCCCCCCCCCCCCCCCCCCCCCCCCCCCCCCCCCCCCCCCCCCCCCCCCCCCCCCCCCCCCCCCCCCCCCCCCCCCCCCCCCCCCCCCCCCCCCCCCCCCCCCCCCCCCCCCCCCCTGAAAGGTAAGCCGGTCCTTGCTGGCACGCAAATGGCTGCACCCAGAGAATTGGCAGAGAAAGCCCATTTGACGGTACTGCTTAATAGCCCAGTTCTCATCTCTTATGCCGAAGAACACTTGGCGGAGATACGCCAAAGCTTCTTACCAATGGTGCCTTCATCGGATGTGGAGATGAAGGAGCACACTAAGAACTACGCCGAATGGCTGAAGAATCGTTTGGCACAAGGATCCATCGATGACATTGCTACGTGGTTGGCACAAAAGCCATCACCTACGGTGTTGACGTACCAAGCATATGATATAAATGGATACATGTTCTACACTGAGGAACACGATCAGAAGACCTCGTATCAGAACAGCTCTGTTCGAATAGAATGCATGACTATAAATGAAGCTGATAAAAGGGTATACTATGGAACCATCAAAGAGATTTGGGAGCTTGACTATGTGAAAGTTAAGGTGGCATTATTCAGGTGCGCATGGATCCCTCTTGGTTAGGTAAGGATTGATGAGTACAGGAAGACCTGTGTTAAGAGGACAACGATGGCATATCACGCGGACCCATTCATTCTTGCCAGCGATGCTACCCAGATTTTCTTTGTAGAAGACCCCTTGCATAAGAACTGCCATTTAGCGATGCATGGGAAGAGAAAGGTACTGGGTGTCGACGATGTTGCCGATGAGGACGAGTACGATGAATTTGATGAGTTGCCAGCCAAGGGATCCCGCACCCGTGTAATAGAGCAGCGTAAAATCATCAAAAAACCCAAGTTCATTTGGGGTCAACATAATGATCCCAGTTCCCCCATGTACATGGGAATTAAGCCGTAAGACTAGTCTTTATGCCTACCCTGCAACTTAATTCGTTCAATTTAGAACTGTCACGTGTACTGAATTTGTGAGTTATGCCGGGTTTTCTGTTGATGTAAGAACCGTTAATATGTTGACCTTGATATGCTGTTAGCTCAGGCAATGAAAATGAACTGTTTTTTGTTATTATTATTATTATATCATAGAGGTAGCACACTCAATTGATCTCACTACAGTATGTGTGAACAAAAATGTGCAATCTGGTTTGCGAATAGCACACGGTTCGTTGATGAAAGTCGTGTGCCGACCAAACCCCGCCACCCCACCCACGATCTGAGTCGTGCTTTCTGATTGGCCAGAACCCAAACCCCACGGATCATACGTCTGCACCGTTGGATGCTCCCAGATCGAACGGCGATCCTCATCCCTTTCGACAACACATGCAGTTCCGTTTGTAATTTTATTTTTATGCACGTTAATCTCAAAAAATGTCTTAAATATAGCTAACGATACCTGAAATGCACCAGAAAATCAAACATGTGGTATAATGGTGATTGCTTACCGTGGAAATTTTTATGAGGCCAAACGATGAAGTCACCGGCCACAGGAGTTTGAATTGACACGTCTCCTTTTGGAAACCATGATCCTTCATGTGAGATGCTCCGGTTTGGAAGGAGCGGTCATCAAAACTTGTGCCAAACTTTACCAATTTTTTCCACGGGGTCGTGAGAGCACGCCACGGGCCCACGTCGATCTTGATGATGTCCGAACTCCATTTGAATTTCCTGTAATTAAAATACCAACTAGACCTACGCCAGTGGCCGCACCTCGCGGCTGAAATATTTGAAACTTCTCCCCGCTTCTCGAACAAACGGATGAAAACTCAAAAAGCGATGCACAAATGATCTGTACACCTTCTTTGCTAGGCTGATAGTAAGGGGGTATCATAGCTAGTATCATGCATGCCAACTAGGCAATTTTGATGAGTTGTCATAGAATTAAATGAACAAAGAGAGGGTTAAGTATCATATCATGAAACCGTATCACAATAAATGCTATGCTACTATGTGTCATGCATGACAATATAAATAAAGTACTACATATGATACTAGCTACTCTATGATACTATGCATTGGACTAGCCACAGTGGGAGTAACTTCAGCAGTAACATCGAGTCCAACTCAACAAATCTGCTTATGTGGCAATGAGTTAATGAGGAGAGAGGTAGTTTGAGTAACTTAGCTAGTTACTGTAACATCACATGTCCCAATGCAATATGAGTCTATAACCTAATAAATGAGGCTTTGCATGTTACCATACTTATGTTACTACCCACTATGAAAGGTAGTAACATAGTCTAGGGATATGTGTATGTTACTAGTGTATGTTACTCTCCATCGTGGCTAGTCTTAGGCTGGTCATAGTGGGGAGTAACTTAGACTAGTAACATGCATACGTTACTAGTCTATGTTACCACCCTAATAGTGGGTAGTGTCATATGTGTGGTAACATAGATGTGTCCATTTATTGCGTTGTAGACTCATTTTGTATTGGAAAGCGCTATGTGATGGTAACATACTCCCTCCTTTCCGGTTTATAGGGCTTATCTCAAAATCTTAGTTTTTCCATTTTATAAGGCTCAAATTGGTTGTTCCCCATCACAAGTTCAGATTCCAAGGTGCATTAAATAATTGCATGCAAGTATTAAGAGAAAATTGACCAATGCATGTACTTTATGCATGCATGAATTGCAACTAATACATTGGTAAACATAAATTTTTGAGGAAAACAAGAGCATTAATTAATTGGGTGCTTTTGCAAATTACAAAAATTATTCCACCACTCACCGTCTACCTTGGTTTATGAGATTTTTGAATTGAGCCCTATAAACTGGAAAGGAGGGAGTATTATGTTACTCTATTTGCCTCTCTCCTCATTAACTACATGCCACCTCATCACTTTTGCTTATGTGGCATCTATGTTACTAGCTATGTTACTCCCACTATGACCAGCTTAGAGCAAGTACAATAGAGTGACATAAGCAGGCTATAAGGAATAGAATAATATATATGTGCTTATTAGTTGGAGGAAAGAGAAGAGGAGAGAGAAGAGAAGCGGGCTCTTGGTTAGTAGAGCCAGCTGCAACACGAGACCCAAGACACTTTGTGAGGATGTAAGATGGGCCAACTATTGATAAACTAGTACATATTTAAAACTTATTATTGTACATGCCCGCTAAGAGGTTGGTTGTATATGACATGGCAACTTCTTATAGCTGACCGTTGGCTGTATTATTAACCATGCTCTTAGTGAGGTAGCTAGTATATCATAGACTAGCTAGTATCATACTCCCTCCTTTCCGGTTTAGGCTGGGTGTAATGGTAGTATCATAAGCGGTATCATGCATGCCAGCTAGACTTTCTGGATGATGTGGCACACAATTAAATGAGGAAAGAGAGGATGTGGTATCATATTAAATGTTGTACTACTTTGTGTGATGCATGACAATTAATAAGGCAACCTAAGATACTAACTTATGATACTATGCATTACGGAAGTAGTATCATACACTAGTATATATCATATGCATGATACTAGTATATGATACTCCCCATTACAACCAGCCTTATAGGGCTCAATTCAAAAATCTCACCAACCAAGGTAGATGGTGAGTGGTGGAATACTTTTTGTAGTTTGCAAAAACACCCAATTAATGCTTTTGTTTTCCTCAAATAATTATGTTTTCCAATGTATTAATTGCAATACATGCATGCATATAAAGTACATGCATTGGTCAACTTTCTCTTAATACTTGCATGCAATGATTTAGTGCACCTTGGAATCTGAACATGTGATGGGGAACAACCAAATTGAGCCTTATAAAACGGAAAAACTAAAATTTTGAGATAAGCCTATAAACCAGAAAGGGGGGAGTATATATGCATGATACTAGTATATGATCGGTATTACCTCCGTAATGCGTGCATGCATAGTATCATAAGTTAGTATCTTAGGTTGCCTTATTAATTGCCATGCATGACACAAAGTAGTACAACATTTAATATGATACGGTATCATGATATGATACCACACCCTCTCTTTCCTCATTTAAAAGTGTGCCACATCATCCAAAAAGTCTAATTGGCATGCATCATACCGCTTGATACTCCCATATTACGACCAGCCTTATTAGGCCCCCCCCCCCCCCCCCCCCCCCCCCCCCCCCCCCCCCCCCCCCCCCCCCCCCCCCCCCCCCCCCCCCCCCCCCCCCCCCCCCCCCCCCCCCCCCCCCCCCCCCCCCCCCCCCCCCCCCCCCCCCCCCCCCCCCCCCCCCCCCCCCCCCCCCCCCCCCCCCCCCCCCCCCCCCCCCCCCCCCCCCCCCCCCCCCCCCCCCCCCCCCCCCCCCCCCCCCCCCCCCCCCCCCCCCCCCCCCCCCCCCCCCCCCCCCCCCCCCCCCCCCCCCCCCCCCCCCCCCCCCCCCCCCCCCCCCCCCCCCCCCCCCCCCCCCCCCCCCCCCCCCCCCCCCCCCCCCCCCCCCCCCCCCCCCCCCCCCCCCCCCCCCCCCCCCCCCCCCCCCCCCCCCCCCCCCCCCCCCCCCCCCCCCCCCCCCCCCCCCCCCCCCCCCCCCCCCCCCCCCCCCCCCCCCCCCCCCCCCCCCCCCCCCCCCCCCCCCCCCCCCCCCCCCCCCCCCCCCCCCCCCCCCCCCCCCCCCCCCCCCCCCCCCCCCCCCCCCCCCCCCCCCCCCCCCCCCCCCCCCCCCCCCCCCCCCCCCCCCCCCCCCCCCCCCCCCCCCCCCCCCCCCCCCCCCCCCCCCCCCCCCCCCCCCCCCCCCCCCCCCCCCCCCCCCCCCCCCCCCCCCCCCCCCCCCCCCCCCCCCCCCCCCCCCCCCCCCCCCCCCCCCCCCCCCCCCCCCCCCCCCCCCCCCCCCCCCCCCCCCCCCCCCCCCCCCCCCCCCCCCCCCCCCCCCCCCCCCCCCCCCCCCCCCCCCCCCCCCCCCCCCCCCCCCCCCCCCCCCCCCCCCCCCCCCCCCCCCCCCCCCCCCCCCCCCCCCCCCCCCCCCCCCCCCCCCCCCCCCCCCCCCCCCCCCCCCCCCCCCCCCCCCCCCCCCCCCCCCCCCCCCCCCCCCCCCCCCCCCCCCCCCCCCCCCCCCCCCCCCCCCCCCCCCCCCCCCCCCCCCCCCCCCCCCCCCCCCCCCCCCCCCCCCCCCCCCCCCCCCCCCCCCCCCCCCCCCCCCCCCCCCCCCCCCCCCCCCCCCCCCCCCCCCCCCCCCCCCCCCCCCCCCCCCCCCCCCCCCCCCCCCCCCCCCCCCCCCCCCCCCCCCCCCCCCCCCCCCCCCCCCCCCCCCCCCCCCCCCCCCCCCCCCCCCCCCCCCCCCCCCCCCCCCCCCCCCCCCCCCCCCCCCCCCCCCCCCCCCCCCCCCCCCCCCCCCCCCCCCCCCCCCCCCCCCCCCCCCCCCCCCCCCCCCCCCCCCCCCCCCCCCCCCCCCCCCCCCCCCCCCCCCCCCCCCCCCCCCCCCCCCCCCCCCCCCCCCCCCCCCCCCCCCCCCCCCCCCCCCCCCCCCCCCCCCCCCCCCCCCCCCCCCCCCCCCCCCCCCCCCCCCCCCCCCCCCCCCCCCCCCCCCCCCCCCCCCCCCCCCCCCCCCCCCCCCCCCCCCCCCCCCCCCCCCCCCCCCCCCCCCCCCCCCCCCCCCCCCCCCCCCCCCCCCCCCCCCCCCCCCCCCCCCCCCCCCCCCCCCCCCCCCCCCCCCCCCCCCCCCCCCCCCCCCCCCCCCCCCCCCCCCCCCCCCCCCCCCCCCCCCCCCCCCCCCCCCCCCCCCCCCCCCCCCCCCCCCCCCCCCCCCCCCCCCCCCCCCCCCCCCCCCCCCCCCCCCCCCCCCCCCCCCCCCCCCCCCCCCCCCCCCCCCCCCCCCCCCCCCCCCCCCCCCCCCCCCCCCCCCCCCCCCCCCCCCCCCCCCCCCCCCCCCCCCCCCCCCCCCCCCCCCCCCCCCCCCCCCCCCCCCCCCCCCCCCCCCCCCCCCCCCCCCCCCCCCCCCCCCCCCCCCCCCCCCCCCCCCCCCCCCCCCCCCCCCCCCCCCCCCCCCCCCCCCCCCCCCCCCCCCCCCCCCCCCCCCCCCCCCCCCCCCCCCCCCCCCCCCCCCCCCCCCCCCCCCCCCCCCCCCCCCCCCCCCCCCCCCCCCCCCCCCCCCCCCCCCCCCCCCCCCCCCCCCCCCCCCCCCCCCCCCCCCCCCCCCCCCCCCCCCCCCCCCCCCCCCCCCCCCCCCCCCCCCCCCCCCCCCCCCCCCCCCCCCCCCCCCCCCCCCCCCCCCCCCCCCCCCCCCCCCCCCCCCCCCCCCCCCCCCCCCCCCCCCCCCCCCCCCCCCCCCCCCCCCCCCCCCCCCCCCCCCCCCCCCCCCCCCCCCCCCCCCCCCCCCCCCCCCCCCCCCCCCCCCCCCCCCCCCCCCCCCCCCCCCCCCCCCCCCCCCCCCCCCCCCCCCCCCCCCCCCCCCCCCCCCCCCCCCCCCCCCCCCCCCCCCCCCCCCCCCCCCCCCCCCCCCCCCCCCCCCCCCCCCCCCCCCCCCCCCCCCCCCCCCCCCCCCCCCCCCCCCCCCCCCCCCCCCCCCCCCCCCCCCCCCCCCCCCCCCCCCCCCCCCCCCCCCCCCCCCCCCCCCCCCCCCCCCCCCCCCCCCCCCCCCCCCCCCCCCCCCCCCCCCCCCCCCCCCCCCCCCCCCCCCCCCCCCCCCCCCCCCCCCCCCCCCCCCCCCCCCCCCCCCCCCCCCCCCCCCCCCCCCCCCCCCCCCCCCCCCCCCCCCCCCCCCCCCCCCCCCCCCCCCCCCCCCCCCCCCCCCCGCTGCCGCCACCAAGAAGGAACGGCGATCACCATCAGGACGAGGGGGCTGGGGGCTTCCAGGAGCCGCGTGCAATCGCCTGCATCTTGGGCGGCGCCCAGGCCCCAGCCTCTCAGCGCATCTTCAAACAGTTTTCCCGTGAAGTCAACGCAGTCCTCCCCAAGCTCGAGGCCACGCGCCCGCTCAAATGGTCCTAGTGCGCCATCACTTTCAACTCGGCAGATCAGCTCAAGTGCGCGGCCACCGCTGGTGCCCTCCCGATGCTGTGCTCCCCAGTCATCAGCAATGTGCAGGTTACCAAGACCTTCATCGACGGCGGCGCAGGACTCAACGTCCTGTCCGTCGACACGTTCGACAACCTCCCAGTGCCATATGAGCAGCTTCAGCCTACCAAGCCTTCTCAGGAGTGACCGATGGCTCCACCACACCGATTGGGCAGGTCCGCCTGCCTGTCACCTTCGGGGAGCGCAAGAACTACCGCACCGAGCTCATCGACTTCGACGTCACGCACATCCGCCTACCGTACAACGCCATCCTCGGGTATCCAGCCCTGGCCAAGTTCATGGCAGTCACCCATCACGGCTACAATGTCCTCAAGATGCCGGGAAGCGGCGGGATCATCACGGTCCCATGTGAAGAAAGAGATGCGGTGTGCTCCTTCGAGCGCGCCTTCCAAGCTGCAGCAATCGACGACCTCGACAGCAGAAGTGAGGGGCCTCCCGAGGCCCTCCCCAAGAAGAAGAAGCAGCAGCGCCGGACCTCAGCGACACCAAGCGAGGTAGAGATCAGCCCGAGTCATCCAAGAATAGCCGACCGTTCTGCGCCTTCCACAACCTGAACACCCACAACACCAGCGAGTGTCAAGAGCTCAGGGCCATTCGCGAAGGACGCTCCGGTCGACGCCCCGAGCATAGCGACCGGGGCTAGGGCCAAGAGTGGCCCGTGGAGGCAAACGCTGGGATGACCGTGGCCCGTGCCAAGAGTGGCGCGACAAGCCTCGTGAGGACCGCTGGCAGGACCATCCTCGCGAGGGCGCCTGGAGGGACCAGCCTCGTGAGGATCGCCCCCAAGGCAACGCCGGTCTTCCCCCCCCCCCCCCCCCCCCCCCCCCCCCCCCCCCCCCCCCCCCCCCCCCCCCCCCCCCCCCCCCCCCCCCCCCCCCCCCCCCCCCCCCCCCCCCCCCCCCCCCCCCCCCCCCCCCCCCCCCCCCCCCCCCCCCCCCCCCCCCCCCCCCCCCCCCCCCCCCCCCCCCCCCCCCCCCCCCCCCCCCCCCCCCCCCCCCCCCCCCCCCCCCCCCCCCCCCCCCCCCCCCCCCCCCCCCCCCCCCCCCCCCCCCCCCCCCCCCCCCCCCCCCCCCCCCCCCCCCCCCCCCCCCCCCCCCCCCCCCCCCCCCCCCCCCCCCCCCCCCCCCCCCCCCCCCCCCCCCCCCCCCCCCCCCCCCCCCCCCCCCCCCCCCCCCCCCCCCCCCCCCCCCCCCCCCCCCCCCCCCCCCCCCCCCCCCCCCCCCCCCCCCCCCCCCCCCCCCCCCCCCCCCCCCCCCCCCCCCCCCCCCCCCCCCCCCCCCCCCCCCCCCCCCCCCCCCCCCCCCCCCCCCCCCCCCCCCCCCCCCCCCCCCCCCCCCCCCCCCCCCCCCCCCCCCCCCCCCCCCCCCCCCCCCCCCCCCCCCCCCCCCCCCCCCCCCCCCCCCCCCCCCCCCCCCCCCCCCCCCCCCCCCCCCCCCCCCCCCCCCCCCCCCCCCCCCCCCCCCCCCCCCCCCCCCCCCCCCCCCCCCCCCCCCCCCCCCCCCCCCCCCCCCCCCCCCCCCCCCCCCCCCCCCCCCCCCCCCCCCCCCCCCCCCCCCCCCCCCCCCCCCCCCCCCCCCCCCCCCCCCCCCCCCCCCCCCCCCCCCCCCCCCCCCCCCCCCCCCCCCCCCCCCCCCCCCCCCCCCCCCCCCCCCCCCCCCCCCCCCCCCCCCCCCCCCCCCCCCCCCCCCCCCCCCCCCCCCCCCCCCCCCCCCCCCCCCCCCCCCCCCCCCCCCCCCCCCCCCCCCCCCCCCCCCCCCCCCCCCCCCCCCCCCCCCCCCCCCCCCCCCCCCCCCCCCCCCCCCCCCCCCCCCCCCCCCCCCCCCCCCCCCCCCCCCCCCCCCCCCCCCCCCCCCCCCCCCCCCCCCCCCCCCCCCCCCCCCCCCCCCCCCCCCCCCCCCCCCCCCCCCCCCCCCCCCCCCCCCCCCCCCCCCCCCCCCCCCCCCCCCCCCCCCCCCCCCCCCCCCCCCCCCCCCCCCCCCCCCCCCCCCCCCCCCCCCCCCCCCCCCCCCCCCCCCCCCCCCCCCCCCCCCCCCCCCCCCCCCCCCCCCCCCCCCCCCCCCCCCCCCCCCCCCCCCCCCCCCCCCCCCCCCCCCCCCCCCCCCCCCCCCCCCCCCCCCCCCCCCCCCCCCCCCCCCCCCCCCCCCCCCCCCCCCCCCCCCCCCCCCCCCCCCCCCCCCCCCCCCCCCCCCCCCCCCCCCCCCCCCCCCCCCCCCCCCCCCCCCCCCCCCCCCCCCCCCCCCCCCCCCCCCCCCCCCCCCCCCCCCCCCCCCCCCCCCCCCCCCCCCCCCCCCCCCCCCCCCCCCCCCCCCCCCCCCCCCCCCCCCCCCCCCCCCCCCCCCCCCCCCCCCCCCCCCCCCCCCCCCCCCCCCCCCCCCCCCCCCCCCCCCCCCCCCCCCCCCCCCCCCCCCCCCCCCCCCCCCCCCCCCCCCCCCCCCCCCCCCCCCCCCCCCCCCCCCCCCCCCCCCCCCCCCCCCCCCCCCCCCCCCCCCCCCCCCCCCCCCCCCCCCCCCCCCCCCCCCCCCCCCCCCCCCCCCCCCCCCCCCCCCCCCCCCCCCCCCCCCCCCCCCCCCCCCCCCCCCCCCCCCCCCCCCCCCCCCCCCCCCCCCCCCCCCCCCCCCCCCCCCCCCCCCCCCCCCCCCCCCCCCCCCCCCCCCCCCCCCCCCCCCCCCCCCCCCCCCCCCCCCCCCCCCCCCCCCCCCCCCCCCCCCCCCCCCCCCCCCCCCCCCCCCCCCCCCCCCCCCCCCCCCCCCCCCCCCCCCCCCCCCCCCCCCCCCCCCCCCCCCCCCCCCCCCCCCCCCCCCCCCCCCCCCCCCCCCCCCCCCCCCCCCCCCCCCCCCCCCCCCCCCCCCCCCCCCCCCCCCCCCCCCCCCCCCCCCCCCCCCCCCCCCCCCCCCCCCCCCCCCCCCCCCCCCCCCCCCCCCCCCCCCCCCCCCCCCCCCCCCCCCCCCCCCCCCCCCCCCCCCCCCCCCCCCCCCCCCCCCCCCCCCCCCCCCCCCCCCCCCCCCCCCCCCCCCCCCCCCCCCCCCCCCCCCCCCCCCCCCCCCCCCCCCCCCCCCCCCCCCCCCCCCCCCCCCCCCCCCCCCCCCCCCCCCCCCCCCCCCCCCCCCCCCCCCCCCCCCCCCCCCCCCCCCCCCCCCCCCCCCCCCCCCCCCCCCCCCCCCCCCCCCCCCCCCCCCCCCCCCCCCCCCCCCCCCCCCCCCCCCCCCCCCCCCCCCCCCCCCCCCCCCCCCCCCCCCCCCCCCCCCCCCCCCCCCCCCCCCCCCCCCCCCCCCCCCCCCCCCCCCCCCCCCCCCCCCCCCCCCCCCCCCCCCCCCCCCCCCCCCCCCCCCCCCCCCCCCCCCCCCCCCCCCCCCCCCCCCCCCCCCCCCCCCCCCCCCCCCCCCCCCCCCCCCCCCCCCCCCCCCCCCCCCCCCCCCCCCCCCCCCCCCCCCCCCCCCCCCCCCCCCCCCCCCCCCCCCCCCCCCCCCCCCCCCCCCCCCCCCCCCCCCCCCCCCCCCCCCCCCCCCCCCCCCCCCCCCCCCCCCCCCCCCCCCCCCCCCCCCCCCCCCCCCCCCCCCCCCCCCCCCCCCCCCCCCCCCCCCCCCCCCCCCCCCCCCCCCCCCCCCCCCCCCCCCCCCCCCCCCCCCCCCCCCCCCCCCCCCCCCCCCCCCCCCCCCCCCCCCCCCCCCCCCCCCCCCCCCCCCCCCCCCCCCCCCCCCCCCCCCCCCCCCCCCCCCCCCCCCCCCCCCCCCCCCCCCCCCCCCCCCCCCCCCCCCCCCCCCCCCCCCCCCCCCCCCCCCCCCCCCCCCCCCCCCCCCCCCCCCCCCCCCCCCCCCCCCCCCCCCCCCCCCCCCCCCCCCCCCCCCCCCCCCCCCCCCCCCCCCCCCCCCCCCCCCCCCCCCCCCCCCCCCCCCCCCCCCCCCCCCCCCCCCCCCCCCCCCCCCCCCCCCCCCCCCCCCCCCCCCCCCCCCCCCCCCCCCCCCCCCCCCCCCCCCCCCCCCCCCCCCCCCCCCCCCCCCCCCCCCCCCCCCCCCCCCCCCCCCCCCCCCCCCCCCCCCCCCCCCCCCCCCCCCCCCCCCCCCCCCCCCCCCCCCCCCCCCCCCCCCCCCCCCCCCCCCCCCCCCCCCCCCCCCCCCCCCCCCCCCCCCCCCCCCCCCCCCCCCCCCCCCCCCCCCCCCCCCCCCCCCCCCCCCCCCCCCCCCCCCCCCCCCCCCCCCCCCCCCCCCCCCCCCCCCCCCCCCCCCCCCCCCCCCCCCCCCCCCCCCCCCCCCCCCCCCCCCCCCCCCCCCCCCCCCCCCCCCCCCCCCCCCCCCCCCCCCCCCCCCCCCCCCCCCCCCCCCCCCCCCCCCCCCCCCCCCCCCCCCCCCCCCCCCCCCCCCCCCCCCCCCCCCCCCCCCCCCCCCCCCCCCCCCCCCCCCCCCCCCCCCCCCCCCCCCCCCCCCCCCCCCCCCCCCCCCCCCCCCCCCCCCCCCCCCCCCCCCCCCCCCCCCCCCCCCCCCCCCCCCCCCCCCCCCCCCCCCCCCCCCCCCCCCCCCCCCCCCCCCCCCCCCCCCCCCCCCCCCCCCCCCCCCCCCCCCCCCCCCCCCCCCCCCCCCCCCCCCCCCCCCCCCCCCCCCCCCCCCCCCCCCCCCCCCCCCCCCCCCCCCCCCCCCCCCCCCCCCCCCCCCCCCCCCCCCCCCCCCCCCCCCCCCCCCCCCCCCCCCCCCCCCCCCCCCCCCCCCCCCCCCCCCCCCCCCCCCGCTCAAACCATTGCATCCTTGCATCATCTTTATTGGTTCTTGTTTGGTTCTTATCTTTGTGAGTTTTGGAGCTTATGGTCATCTTGATGACAAGCTCGAGTTCGTCGAAAACAGAGTTCACTCGCATCTTCTATGATGTTTTCGATGTTGGAGGTTATTGTTGGGGAACGTAGTAATTTCAAAAAAATTCCTACGCACACGCAAGATCATGGTGATGCATAGCAACGAGAGGGGAGAGTGTTGTCCACGTACCCTCATAGACCGAAAGCGGAAGCGTTATCACAACGCGGTTGATGTAGTCGTACGTCTTCACGATCCGACCGATCAAGTACCGAACGTACGGCACCTCCGAGTTCTACACACGTTCAGCTCGATGACGTCCCTCGAACTCCGATCCAGCCGAGTGTTGAGGGAGAGTTTCGTCAGCACGACGGCGTGGTGACGATGATGATGTTCCACTGACGCAGGGCTTCGCCTAAGCTCCGCGACGGTATTATCGAGGTGTAATCTGGTGGAGGGGGGCACCGCACACGGCTAAAATATCGTATATCAAGTGTGTTCTTAGGTGCCCCCCTGCCCCCGTATATAAAGGAGCAAGGGAGGAGGAGGCCGGCCCTAGGAGGGGGCGCACCAAGTGTGGAGTCCTACTAGGACTCCCTAGTCCTAGTAGGATTCCACCTCCCATATGGAATAGGAAAAGAGGAAGGGAAAAAGAGAAGGAAGGAAGGGGTCGCCCCCCTTCCCTAGTCCAATTCGGACCAGACCAAGGGGAGGGGTGCGGCCACCCTTGAGGCCCTTTTCCTTCTTTCCCGTATGGCCCAATAAGGCCCAATACCCCCCCCCCCCCCCCCCCCCCCCCCCCCCCCCCCCCCCCCCCCCCCCCCCCCCCCCCCCCCCTCTTTACGTCTCGACCATTTCGAGACTCCTCGTCATGTCCCCGATCTCATCCGGGACTCCGAACTCCTTCGGTACATCAACATACATAAACTCATAATAAAACTCTCATCGTAACTTTAAGCGTGCGGACCCTACGGGTTCGAGAACTATGTAGACATGACCGAGACACGTCTCCGGTCAATAACCAATAGCGGGACCTGGATGCCCATATTGGCTCCCACATATTCTACGAAGATCTTTAAGATCTTCATAGAATATGTGGGAACCAATATGAGCATCCAGGTTCCCCTGTTGGTTATTGACCGGAGAGGTGTCTCGGTCATGTCTACATAATTCTCGAACCCGTAGGGTCCGCACGCTTAACGTTCAATGATTCAACTCACAAAGCGGAGAAGATGTACCGAGAGGGATCAAGTGATCCCATGGTATGGTAAGCATTGTCCATTGTGCTTTGTGTACTAACCCATGGTCTATGTGAGAGTTCTATGTGGGGTTAGGTACGTGTTCATGGGCTTGCGTCAAGAGGAAGATATCACTCAACCCATGGAGAGGATGACATCAAGTGGTGATCGTCATCAACATTGTCGTGTGCAAGTTCAAGTGGAGCATCACGAAGAGATCAAGTGCTTGAAGCTTGCCGTCCATTGTGGTGACAATGGACTTGTGAAGATGTGCGGCCCCCCCCCCCCCCCCCCCCCCCCCCCCCCCCCCCCCCCCCCCCCCCCCCCCCCCCCCCCCCCCCCCCCCCCCCCCCCCCCCCCCCCCCCCCCCCCCCCCCCCCCCCCCCCCCCCCCCCCCCCCCCCCCCCCCCCCCCCCCCCCCCCCCCCCCCCCCCCCCCCCCCCCCCCCCCCCCCCCCCCCCCCCCCCCCCCCCCCCCCCCCCCCCCCCCCCCCCCCCCCCCCCCCCCCCCCCCCCCCCCCCCCCCCCCCCCCCCCCCCCCCCCCCCCCCCCCCCCCCCCCCCCCCCCCCCCCCCCCCCCCCCCCCCCCCCCCCCCCCCCCCCCCCCCCCCCCCCCCCCCCCCCCCCCCCCCCCCCCCCCCCCCCCCCCCCCCCCCCCCCCCCCCCCCATTTAACACCAATAGTTCACATCACCATGTGATTAACACCCATAGTTCACATCATCATGTGACCAATACCCAAAGGGTTTACTAGAGTCAATAATCTAGTTCACATTGCTATGTGATTAACACCCATAGAGTACTAAGGTGTGATCATGTTTTGCTTATGAGAGAATTTTAGTCAACGGGTCTGACACATTCAGATCCGTATGTATTTTGCAAATTTCTATGTCAACAATGCTCTGCACGGAGCTACTCTAGCTAATTGCTCCCACTTTCAATATGTATCCAGATTGAGACTCAGAGTTATCCAGATCGGTGTCAAAAACTTGCATCGACGTAACCCTTTACGATGAACCTTTTGTCACCTCCATAATCGAGAAACACATCCTTATTCCACTAAGGATAATTTTGACCAATGTCCAGTGATCTACTCCTAGATCACTATTGTACTCCCTTGCCAAATTCAGTGTAGGGTATACAATAGATCTGGTACACAGCATGGCATACTTTATAGAACCTATGGCTGAGGCATAGGGAATGACTTTCATTCTCTTTCTATCTTCTGCCGTGGTCGGGCTTTGAGTCTTACTCAATTTCACACCTTGTAACACAGGCAAGAACTCTTTCTTTGACTGTTCCATTTTGAACTACTTCAAAATCTTGTCAAGGTATGTACTTATTGAAAAAACTTATCAAGCGTCTTGATCTATCTCTATAGATCTTGATGCTCAAATGTAAGCAGCTTTACCGAGGTCTTTCTTTGAAAAACTCTTTTCAAACACTCCTTTATGCTTTCCAGAAAATTCTACATCATTTCCGATCAACAATATGTCATTCACATATACTTATCAGAAAAGTTGTAGTGCTCCCACTCACTTTCTTGTAAATACAGGCTTCATCGCAAGTCTGTATAAAACTATATGCTTTGATCAACTTATCAAAGCATATATTCCGACTCCGAGATGCTTGCACCAGTCCAAAGATGGATCGCTGGAGCTTTGCACACTTTGTTAGCACCTTTAGGATCGACAAAACCTTCTGGTTGCATCATATACAACTCTTCTTTAATAAATCCATTAAGGAATTCAGTTTTGTTTATCCATTTGCCAGATTTCATAAAATGCGGCAATTGCTAACATGATTCGGACAGACTTAAGCATCGCTACGAGTGAGAAAAAAACTCATCATAGTCAACATCTTGAACTTGTCGAAAACCTTTTGCGACAATTCTAGCTTTGTAGATAGTAACACTACTATCAGCGTCCGTCTTCCTCTTGAAGATCCATTTAATCTCAATGGCTCACCGATCATTGGGCAAGTCAATCAAAGTCCATACTTTGTTCTCATACATGGATCCCATCTCAGATTTCATGGCCTCAAGCCATTTTGCGGAATCTGGGCTCATCATCGCTTCCTCATAGTTCGTAGGTTCGTCATGGTCAAGTAACATGACCTCCAGAATAGGATTACCGTACCACTCTGGTGCGGATCTCACTCTGGTTTACCTACGAGGTTCGGTAGTAACTTGATCTGAAGTTACATGATCATCATCATTAGCTTCCTCACTAGTTGGTGTAGGAGTCACAGGAACATATTTCTGTGATGAACTACTTTACAATAAGGGAGCAGGTACAATTACCTCATCAAGTTCTACTTTTCTCCCACTCACTTCTTTCGAGAGAAATTCCTTCTCTAGAAAGGATCCATTCTTAGCAACGAATATCTTGCCTTCGAATCTGTGATAGAAGGTGTACCCAACAGTTTCTTTTGGGTATCCTATGAAGACGCACTACTCCGATTTGGGTTTGAGCTTATCAGGTTGAAACTTTTTCACATAAGCATCGCATCCCCAAACTTTAAGAAACGACAACTTTGGTTTCTTGCCAAACCATAGTTCATATTGTGTCGTCTCAACGGATTTAGATGGTGCCCTGTTTAACGTGAATGCAGCTGTCTCTAATGCATAACCCCAAAATGATAGTGGTAAATCGGTAAGAGACATCATAGATTGCACCATATCTAATAAAGTGCGGTTCCCCCCCCCCCCCCCCCCCCCCCCCCCCCCCCCCCCCCCCCCCCCCCCCCCCCCCCCCCCCCCCCCCCCCCCCCCCCCCCCCCCCCCCCCCCCCCCCCCCCCCCCCCCCCCCCCCCCCCCCCCCCCCCCCCCCCCCCCCCCCCCCCCCCCCCCCCCCCCCCCCCCCCCCCCCCCCCCCCCCCCCCCCCCCCCCCCCCCCCCCCCCCCCCCCCCCCCCCCCCCCCCCCCCCCCCCCCCCCCCCCCCCCCCCCCCCCCCCCCCCCCCCCCCCCCCCCCCCCCCCCCCCCCCCCCCCCCCCCCCCCCCCCCCCCCCCCCCCCCCCCCCCCCCCCCCCCCCCCCCCCCCCCCCCCCCCCCCCCCCCCCCCCCCCCCCCCCCCCCCCCCCCCCCCCCCCCCCCCCCCCCCCCCCCCCCCCCCCCCCCCCCCCCCCCCCCCCCCCCCCCCCCCCCCCCCCCCCCCCCCCCCCCCCCCCCCCCCCCCCCCCCCCCCCCCCCCCCCCCCCCCCCCCCCCCCCCCCCCCCCCCCCCCCCCCCCCCCCCCCCCCCCCCCCCCCCCCCCCCCCCCCCCCCCCCCCCCCCCCCCCCCCCCCCCCCCCCCCCCCCCCCCCCCCCCCCCCCCCCCCCCCCCCCCCCCCCCCCCCCCCCCCCCCCCCCCCCCCCCCCCCCCCCCCCCCCCCCCCCCCCCCCCCCCCCCCCCCCCCCCCCCCCCCCCCCCCCCCCCCCCCCCCCCCCCCCCCCCCCCCCCCCCCCCCCCCCCCCCCCCCCCCCCCCCCCCCCCCCCCCCCCCCCCCCCCCCCCCCCCCCCCCCCCCCCCCCCCCCCCCCCCCCCCCCCCCCCCCCCCCCCCCCCCCCCCCCCCCCCCCCCCCCCCCCAGAGGCATCTGTGAAGGTCAGAAAATAATGATACCCGCCGCGAGCCTCAATATTCATCGGACCACATACATCAGTATGTATGATTTCCAACAAATCTGTTGCTCGCTCCATTGTTCCGGGGAACGGCGTTTTAGTCATCTTGCCCAAGAGGCATGGTTCGCAAGCATCAACTGATTCATAATCAAGTGATTCCAAAAGCCCATCAGCATGGATTTTCTTTATGCGCTTTACACCAATATGACCTAAACGGCAGTGCCACAAATAAGTTGCACTATCATTATTAACTTTGCATCTTTTGGCTTCAATATTATGAATATGTGTATCACTACGATCGAGATCCAACAAACCATTTTTATTGGGTGTATGACCATAGAAGGTTTTATTCATGTAAACAGAACAACAATTATTCTTTAACTTAAATGAATAACCGTATTGCAATAAACATGATCAAATCATATTCATGCTCAACGCAAACACCAAATAACACTTATTTAGGTTCAACACTAATCCCGAAAGTATATGGAGTGTGCGAAGATGATCATATCAATCTTGGAACCACTTCCAATACACATCGTCACTTCACCCTTAACTAGTCTCTCTTTATTCTGCAACTCCCGTTTCGAGTTACTACTTTTAGCAACTGAACCAGTCCCCCCCCCCCCCCCCCCCCCCCCCCCCCCCCCCCCCCCCCCCCCCCCCCCCCCCCCCCCCCCCCCCCCCCCCCCCCCCCCCCCCCCCCCCCCCCCCCCCCCCCCCCCCCCCCCCCCCCCCCCCCCCCCCCCCCCCCACAAACATAGACATGCAAAATACTATCAGGTACTAAATCAAATATACCTTTGTTCACTTTGCCATCCTTCTTATCTGCCAAATACTTGGGGCAGTTCCGCTTCCAGTGACCAGTCCCTTTGCAGTAGAAGTACTCAGTTTCAGGCTTAGGTCTAGACTTGGGTTTCTTCACTTGAGCAACAACTTGCTTGCCGTTCTTCTTGAAGTTCCCCTTCTTCCCTTTGCCCTTTTCTTGAAACTAGTGGTCTTGTCAACCATCAACACTTGATGTTTTTCTTGATTTCTACCTTCGTCGATTTCAGCATCACGAAGAGCTTGGGAATCATTTCCGTTATCCCTTGCATATTATAGTTCATCACAAAGTTCTAGCAACTTGGTGATAGTGACTAGAGAATTCTGTCAATTACTATCTTATCTGGAAGA
>JAAAWM010010427.1:20000-41180 GCA_036873465.1 Thinopyrum obtusiflorum | reverse complement strand
GGTCACAGGAAGGCGGATCTGCCCTAGGGGGCTGGCGGAGCCGCCGCTGACCCCGAAGAAGGGCTTGGTGGGACGAAGCCGTTCGTGCGGCACATGAAGCAAGCCGAAAGCTTCCACGGAGAGCACATTAAGGCCGGCCCCGCCATCGATGAGGGTCTTGGTGACGGCTATGTTGCAGATGGTGGGCGTGCAAAGCATTGGGAGCACGCCCGAGCTGGTGGTGGTGACAGGGTGATCCCCCGAGTCGAAGGTGAGGTCGGCCTTGGGCGTCGCCCAACCTGGGGGAGCTCCTTGCTGCATGGAGGCGGCACCGATCTGGCGGAAGAACTGGTTGGTGTGATGGTCCGAGGGTGGTGCTTGTGAGCCGCCGAGGAGGGCTGCGATGGCGATGGGCGCCGGTGCCGCGAAGCGCGCAACGAAGAGGCCGCGCAGCTCCTCCCAAGATGCCACTGAGGATCCTGGGAGGGCCATGGGAAACCAGTTGGCCATGACCTTGTCATCGCCTCCGGCCTCCAGGACGGCCTCTTCGTATGCCAGCAGGAAGGCCGACGGGTCCGCCGCACCGTCGTAACGCGGCGGCATCACCGGCTTGAACCTGGGCGGCCACTGTACCAGCCGCAAGGCGGGGGCAAAAGCTCTGAGCCCCCCGGCGCCATCGTGGGCATCCGTCGTCCCAACCGGAGGAGCAACGCCGGCCATGGGGGCAAAGCGTGGAGGTGGAGCGGTGCAGCGCGGATCTACAAAAGGAAAGCTTCGGCGCACCCCTACCTAGCGCCAAATGTCGGATTGCGGGTTCCAACAAAACCCTTAAGGTTCGAACTCTGGGGTGCGCACGAAGATCTCTCCCTCCCTCTAGCTCACACACTCACCCCAATCTCAAAGCTCAGCTCGCCGAACTCGAAGGACAAGGGACACAAGAGTTTATACTGGTTTGGGCCACCGAAGTGGTGTAATACCCTACTCCAGTGTGGTGTGGTGGATTGCCTTGTAGGCTGAGGATGAACAAGTACAAGGGAAGAACAACCTCCTAAGGAGAGGTGTTCTTGAGCTCGGTGAGCTTGTGCGTGTGTAGGTGGAATGGATCTGATCCCCCGGTTCCCCCCCTATGGTGTTGGTGGCTAGTCCTATTTATAGAGGCCCCGGTCCTCTTCCCAAATATTAGGCGGGAAGGGATCCCACAACGGCCAATTTGAAGGGGGACAACTAGTAAAAGCTATCCTGACAAAAGGTGGTCTTCGCCTGCCAAAGGCTCTGGTGGTGACGCCGTCGTGGGCAGCGTGATGACCTCCGTCCTGCCGTCCTGCTAGTCTTGGTCTCGTTGCACCAATATGGAAACCTTTGCCTGATGCCTCGGGACTCTTTCCCCTGTGCCTGCTCCTTTAGCACCAAAGAGGAAACCAGTACTCTGCGCTCGCTGGCGCCCGCTTGGCCTTGGTCGTCATGGCTCACATCACGGGAACCTCACGAGGTGCCCCTCGCCTTGATCTCTCCGCTCCTCGCGAGCCAGCCTAGTGAGGCTGCCCCTGAGGAGGTCTTGTGCCGTCCGCCTCGAGAGGGTCTTGAGTGTTTGCTGGTGAAGATGGGCCGTACCAGGCTGCCAGAGGAGCCACGCCGTGGGCCGCAGGCAGGCGAGTCTGGGGACCCCCGTTCCCAGAACGCCGACAGAAGTGTCATAAGCATGACAGAAAAAAATTCATTCGGCCCAAAATGTCACGGATGTGTCTTTTTTTTGTAGTGTGGGCACGGTTGTGGCCTCCTCGGCCCACCTCCAGTGCCCATCTTCTGGTATATAAGTCATTTTAACCTAGAAAAAATAAGGAGAATACTTTCGGGATGGAGCGCCGCCATCTCGAGGCGGAACTTGGGAGGAGCACTTTTGCCCTTCGGCGGAGCGATTCTGCCGGGGGAACTTCCCTCCCGGAGGGGGAAATCATCGTCATCGTCATCACTAACAACTCTCCCATCTTGGGGAGGGCAATCTCCATCTACATCTTCACCAGCACCATCTCATCTCAAACCCTAGTTCATCTCTTGTATTCAATCTTGTTACCGGAACTATAGATTGTTGCTAGGGGGTGACTAGTAGTGTTGATTACATCTTGTAGTTGATTACTATATGGTTTATTTGGTGGAAGATTATATGTTCAGATCCATTATGCATATTAATACCCCTATGATCTTGAGCCTGTTTATTGTTTGTGAGTAGTTACTTTCGTTCTTGAGGTCACGGGATAAATCATGTTGCAAGTAACCATGTGAATTTGATATGTGTTCGATATTTTGATGGTATGTATGTTGTGATTCCCTTAGTGGTGTCATGTGAACGTCCACTACATGACACTTCATCATATTTGGGCCTAAGGGAATGCATTGTGGAGTAGTAAATAGATGGTGGGTTGCGAGAGTGACAGAAACTTAAACCCCAGTTTATGAACTATTCCGTAAGGGACCGATTGGATCCTAGATTTTAATGCTATGGTTAGAATTTATTCTTAATAGTTTTCTCGTAGTTGCGGATGCTTGCGGGAGGGTTAATCATAAGTAGGAGTTTTGTTCAAGTAAGAACAGCAACTAAGCACCGGTCCACTCACATATCAAATCATCAAAGTAGCGAACACAAATCAAACCAACATGATGAAAGTGACTAGATGAAATTCCCGTGTACCCTCAAGAACGCTTTGCTTATCATAAGAGCCCGTTTTGGCCTATCCTTTGCCTCAAAAGGATTGGGCTACCTTGCTGCATACTTGTTACTATTATCATTACTTGCTCATTACAAATTATCTTGCTATCAAACTACTCTGCTACTTACAATTTCAGCACTTGCAGACATTACCTTACTAAAAACTACTTGTCATTTCCTTCTGCTCCTCGTTGGGTTCGACACTCTTACTTATCGAAAAGAGCTACAATTGACCCCCTATACTTGTGGGTCATCAGATGGCGAGGCCCCCATCATAGACCCGGAGGAGGGAAGGGGGTCCAGGTTTTGGAGAGGAATCTTCCCCTCGACCACCACTCCCACCTCCGGGGCATTCTCAGAAGCATGTTCGGCCACCGCCAATGAGTCCAGAGCATGCCCGGCAATGGGGCCCTATCCCTCCGCAGTGGCAATCTTGGTGGCCTCGTCCGCGGCAACTCTCCCTATGCTGGCCACCTCTTCCAGTAGTTCTGGCTCTTCGGCCTAAAGGGCTGCAGATGAGAGGACAAGCGAATGGCAAAAAGACAGAAGTTTTAGGTTGCCAGGATGTATGCAAAAGTGATATGTACAAGGACAAAGGGAGAGAGGCGTAAGTTAAGTACCCGGAGAAGCCTGCCGGATAGGGGCCTCAGTTTCCATGGTAGCATCAGTTGCCGGGCCATGAACTTCGTCTTCTGCCGCGGTAGTCGCGGCAACACCCTATGTGGTCTCAGAGGGCTTCGCCGGGGGTTCTCCGGTCGAGACGACAGGAGGAGCCTGCCCTTCCAGGAGGGACTCATCCTGAGTCATCTCACCGCCTCCTGTAGCTGAGGGAATGGGAGGCTCGTCTCCGTCACCTCCGGCGAAAGAGCCCAACCCTCCACTTTCAGGCCGGGGGTTGGGCTAGGGGCTCGGAACGGGATCCTCCATGTTGCTCCCCGCCAAGCTCAGGCCCACTGCAATCCTCGGCGACCCAGCACACCGCAGCCTCTTCGATCGGTGGATGAGGGATTCCGTATCCTCCTCCACCTCTCTGCCAACAACAGTAAAACAAGAGGTTAGCCAGGAAAGATAATCAAGTATACTAAAGCTATTTACAAGAAAGGAAATCTTCCTTACTCCTCATCAATAAGCAATGAGTTCAAATTGAACTCCATGGTTGGCGAAGGTGCTCTATCTCTCTTCTGGGACAGAGGGGCAGAGCTTTCTGGCAGCTCTAAGCCTTGCTGAAGTGCTGGGGGCTCCAACGAAGACGAGCTCTACGAAGAACTCGAACCGGAGTGAGAGCTGGAATCAACTTCCAGATCCGCCAATTGCTTGGCGGGGGAAGCCTTGATCCCGGCAAGGCGAGCTGACTGGCGGCACACCACGTCTGTCTTGCTATTTTTGGTGGTGGTCTTCTTCACCCGCTTGGCAGCAGGCGGTGGATTTGGAGCCACCGGTCCCCGGCTAGTAGCATGCCTACGGGGACGCTGATCTAAAATCAGCTCGGGGGCTTGAGGTCCAGCCGCAAGCCACTCCGCCTCGGGCTCTGCCACCTCACCAATCTCCTCCTCCTCTTGGAGCTGTGTTGCCGCGGTGGCTAGAGCCTCAAGCCTGGCAAACTCGTTCCCAGCAGGATCACCCCCGGCAAGATCTACCCAAGCAACCCCTTTCGTGGCCTTCGCCTTGCTGCCACCATGAGAGGAACCCTCATCCTCAGCTTTCCCTTTTCCCTTCCCGGCCTTCGCGGCCCTTGCCATCACAGCAATCCAAGTAGCCTTGTCCTCCTCAATCCTCCTCTTGATAAACTCTGCCTCCACGGAGGAGGTGCGTTTGTACATCTTTGTCTCGACCCTGACGACCCTCTCCACCAGGGCACTGGACCACTCGAGTTCTTTGTCGAGAGAGGGCATCCGCCAATCACGGCCACCCCATGGGCATTACAGTCCGCCATCCACTTCAAGATCCGATCTCGAGCAGAATTGACATTCAAGGGATGATGTTTGCTGGGAGCTTGAACAACTCGAAGCGACCAAACTGTTGGTTGCACAACCAGGCATGGCCATAAACAGACAAGTTGTTGACCATACAACCAGGCCGGTCGGTCCCTCTTCTGCAGTGGAGAGATACGGCAAAGGAGAAAGTCTACCCCCACGTGCTCGATGGTTAGCCCGACAGTCTTCAAGCGGGTGATCCTATTCATTGCCGGGCGAAGCCTATCGTTGGTGAGGCCGAATGCCCTCCATTCTTTGTTGCTTTGACACACACTGTCCGCGCTTCGCAGAAGTCTGGAGCTTCCTCATCCTCAATCCAGCACCAGTCTCCTCTCCACTCTTCCCACCTCTCACGCTGCAGACCAGATATATAATCCCAGGATTTCCTTGCCACCCGTGGCATCCAGATGATGTTTTCGGAGCGGTGGACTTTGTTCTCCACTCATGGAACAAAGTAATGCCTGAACAGATCGACATTGGGAGCCACTCCAACAAAATTCTCGCACATATGGGCGAAAATGGCCATGGTCGCCATTGCATTTGGCGTAAAAGCAAGAAGGTGGAACCCGTAAATCGTCATCATCGCCTCAAAGAATTCAGAAAAAGGGGAGCAGAGGCCGCAGACGAAGTATGCGCAGAAGAATCGATACGCATTTGGCAGATCCTCTTTCCCCTCCATCAGAACTTTGGGAGCGTCGTGCCCTTTCGGGACTTCCCTCCCCCACAGGTACCCGTACTTGCCTTGCAGAACCGAGCCATCCAGATTCGACGGGAAGAAGACAACATCTCCCCTCCGCTTCTTGTCCAGCTCTGTCGACCTCTTGCTCCCCTCGGCGACCACCTCCTTCGCAACGGCCATCTGCTTCCCTTTCACCGCAGTTTTTTTCCCCATTCCCTCGGATGCCAGTGCGAGTGGGGGAAGGAATCAGGTGAGGGAATGGCGGCGGGTGGGGGAGAGTTGTTTTGGCTTGCGGAGGAAGATGATGGGAGGGCAGGGCAAGCGACAAGTGAACCGTGCCGCTCCGCATTTTCCCATCTTAAGGGGAAAAGGGCGTGGAGCGGGCGTGGAGCAGAGTTGCGACGCTTCAGAAAGTTACCATTTTACCATAACTGCAATAGTCGCACGACCCCACGACTCGCAGTAATTGCGCGAAGCGGACGTTGGATTTACTGGTCGTCATGGTGAACCGCTGTGCGCAGCCTTCTCCTGCCACTTGTCCGTGCACTGTTTGGGGCCTAACCCAATGTGTCGCGTGACACGTATAGCTCAGGCCTAGGGGATTATGTCGGGGAACATAAATAGGGGTGTATATTTTCCCCTGACTCATGCATGGACGATGAAGCCAACAAGCACGAGAACAAGGTTGCAGCACCAAGGTCAGATCGAAGCACAAGGAATCAGTTTTTCAAAGGACCAACATGCAGCGCACGAAGACCAAGACTAGACAGAGAAGAAAGATACTGCTAAGGAAGAGACCTCTCTTGCCGGGTAGGCAAACCTGGCAAAGATAGGATTACCCCCGAAAGCAAGCCTTCGGGACGCCCCGGCAGGCCTGCCGGGGCTTACGGAGGCAAAACCACCTCACCACACCACCTCATCACGACGCACGTCGTCGATCGATGCAGTGTCAAGATCCAAGGTGACTAATTGGCTACTATTTGCCACATGGTAGCCACTTCTTACAAGAAATACCTCCAGACGACACCCGTCCTACGACGTGTCGAGCGAGCAGGCGTGAAGCTGGCAAAATAGCTGCCGAGCAAGCTACAATGTGACGTTGAGCGGCGCATTTAATGCGCTCTGTCAGCCTGCAGAGTTAGGTATGATAGCACTGTTTTGCTATCTAATCAATGCATAATGACTGATTTGCCACTATGGTGACCGCTTTATATATAAAAGGAAGCCCAAGGCAACCGTAGATAGGGTTAGCAAATCCACCCCCTCACAGATTCATACGCGCGTAGCTATTTCGCCTAGGCCAACCCTGCCGGGCAAGCGTGTTGCACTCACCACCACTTTTTCCACCATCAATCCACCAAAGCAGGAGTAGGGTTTTACGCCTCACGGCGGCCAGAACCTAGGTAAAGACTGCCCATGTTATCTCTGCCGGGCTGTCTCACGCTCCTCTGCTCTTTGTGCAATGTGCCATCCCCCCGCCGAACCAGCAAGGGACCCTTGGTCCCATGGGTGGTCGTGGTTTACCGCGAATTGGTTGCGGGCCAATGACCAGCGATAAATCCACGACCATCTGGGAAGGCTCGGATCGGTTGGCAGAGTCCTCCTCCATCACCACTTCAGCCTCTTGGATGTCGTCATCAGCTCGCGTGGGGTTTTTCGCGACAGCAATCTTCATGGCTTCATCAGCGGTAGCTTGGGCTATCCCAGCAACTTCCATGAGTTCATCACCCTCAACGAAAAGAGATCGAGCTGAGGAACCAAGATGAGATAGCAAGAAAACAAATGGAGCTTTATCAGTTAATAAAAGCTAAAAGAGGGAGATTCTTGTGGATACAACTTCACGGTATGGGAGTTACCTGGCTGTACTTGTTGGGAGGGGGCATCCCCACCCCCGGCAAGCTGTGTTGCCGGTGCATAGCCCTCGGAAAGACACGCTGCTGGGGAGGTGCTAATGTGAACAACGTCGTCAGTGGGAACCTTTGCCGATGAAGTAGTCCCCAAGGAGGAGGTTGACGGGGGGCTCTTGGCGGGACCTACTTCTTGGCCTGTCGCTCCTTGGTGCCCCTCTCCTGCCTCCTTATAGCCACCAAGAGGATGGTCCGTGGAAAGTGCATCAGCTGATTGTGGCGGGGGCATGTTCCCTCGCAGGCGGCTGGTCTGGGGGCTGGGGGCCACAGGGTCGTTCACCATCACACCCATGCCGAGCTCCCGATGACGAGCCGGACGCCACCAACGACTTGGGTCGCTTCATCTTGCGAATGAGTGTTTCTTCTTCTTCCCTGGTACAGTAAAGAGTTGTGTTAGACTTCGTGAGATTGGGTAAGTCGAAATATAACAAAATGGAAGGTCACTTACTCTTCATCCGATTCGATAAGTACGGCCACGTTGTACTTGGTTGGCGGTGGGTACTCCTGGGCCCTCTTGATGGCCGGTGGTGGTGATCTTGGCAGGGGTGGAAACTCATCTTCCTCAAGAAGCTCTTCCCGGTAAGATGGAGGCTTGAGTTTGCCCAGCCGGGCGGGTTGCCGGCGGTTGACATTTTGTTCCCCCGACTTGGAGGTAGACTTCCTTACCACGGGAGCATGTCGGGCTTTGGGAGTGCTCGCGCTCTCCTGACTTGCCTTGCCATGGGGACGGCACGGCGGCTCGATGAATTGGAGGACCTCTTCTTCAGGGTTCTCTGCCACTTCCTCCTCGGCAACCCCTTCATGGGCGGGCTCATCCCGTCCCTCCTCAATGGGCTCATCATCGTCATCGTCATCATCATCATCTTCTTCCTCCTCCTCTACATCATCCTCACTATCCTTTATGGGAGCCTTGGTCTTTGCAAGCGCCAACCTACGAGCTAAGGCAACCTTGCTGGCGATATATGCTTTCTCTTCTTCTGTGGTGGCCTTGACCAGGTCTCGCTCCTCTCGCTCGGCCTCCTCCACTAGCTCAGAAGCCCATTGATCCTCATCAGATAGTGAGGGCATCTCCCAACTTTCTTCGACGCCAGCAGCAGAACAATCCAGCATCCACGTCAAGATGTCGATCTGTTTGTTGTTTATGTGCAGAGGCACAACTGCGGCCGGTAAGTGGAAAGTTCCCAATTTGTTGAACAACTGCTGGCATAGTGATGTCTACTACACAACTTGTTCTTGTAGATTCATGTTGGGCCTCCAAGCACAGAGTTTTCTAGGACAGTAGCAAATTTCCCTCAAGTGGATGACATAAGGTTTAGCAATCCGTGGGAGGCGTAGGATGAAGATGGTCTCTCTCAAACAACCCTGCAACCAAATAATAAAAAGTCTCTTGTGTTCCCAACACACCAAATACAATCGTAAGTTGTATAGGTGCACTAGTTCGGCGAATAGATGGTGATACAAGTGTAATATGGATAGTAGATATTGATTTTTGTAATAAGAACAATAAAAAACAGCAAGGTAGCAATTGATAAAACGGAGCACCAACGGTATTGCAATGCTTGAAATGAGGCCTAGGGTCCGTGCTAATATAATTGGATCATATAACCATCCCTCAAAGTGCGATGAAGAATCGCTCCAAAGTTCTTATCTAGCGGAGAACATAAGAAGAAATTGTTTGTAGCTATTCTTTCCGATCGATATATCCAAGAGTTCATACTAAAATATCACCAAGTTATTCTTTCTGATCGATCTATCAAGAATTCGTACTAAACTAACACTAAGTTATTCCTTCCAATCGATCTATCAAGAGTTCATACTAAAATAACACCGAAGCAAATTCAGATTCATAATACTCAATCCAACACAAAGAACCTCACAGAGTGCCCTAAGATTTCTACCGGAGAAACAAAAGACGAGAACATGCATCAACCCCTATCCATAGATTACCCAAACGTCACCTCGGGAATCCGCGAGTTGTGTGCCAAAACACATATCAAGTGAATCAATATGATACCCCATTGTCACCACGGGTATTCATAGCAAGACATACATCAAGTGCTCTCAAATCCATAAGAGTATTCAATCCGATAAAACAAAATCTCAAAGGGAAAACTCAATTCATCACAAGATAGGGAGGGGAAAACACCATATGATCCGACAATATTAACAAAGCCCACGATACATCAAGATCGTGACATCTCAGGAACATGAGAGAGAGAGAGAGATTAAACACATAGCTACTGGTACAAACCCTCAGCCCCGAGGGTGGACTACTCCCTCCTCATCATGGTGGCCACCGGGATGATGAAGATGGCCACCGGTGATGATTTCCCCCTATAGCAGGGTGCCGGAACAGGGTCAAGATTGATTTTTCGTGGCTACAGAGGCTTGCGGCGGCAGAACTTCTGATCTAGGTTTACCCCGAGGGTTTTTGGAATATTTGGCAATTTATAGGGCAAAGAGGTGGTGCGGGAGGCCTCCGAGGTGGGCACAACCCACCTGGGCACGCCTGGGCCCCCAGGCGCGCCCTGGTGGGTTGTGCTCTCCTCGTAGCTCCCCTCTGGTACTTCTTTGGCCCAACAGGTGTGTTCTGGTCTAGAAGAAATCTCCAAAAAGTTTTGCTGCGTTTGGACTCCGTTTGGTATTGATTTCCTGCAATGTAAAAACAAGCAAAAATCAACAACTGGCACTAGGCACTATGTCAATAGGTTAGTCCCAAAAAATAATATAAAGTTCCTATAAAATGATTGTAAAACATCCAAGAATGATAATATAACAGCATGAATACTTCATAAATTATAGATACGTTGGAGACGTATCAGCATCCCCAAGCCTAATTCCTACTTGTCCTCGAGTAGGTAAATGATAAAAGAAATAATTTATGAAGTGTGAATGCTAGCAAAGTGCATAAGTTTGATCAATGATAATTTCAATCACTTTTCCTAGCATCATAACAGCAATTCTTTCTTATAAAACTTCTCGTGTTAAAGTAGCAACCAATTCACATGTTAAGGTTCAAATAATGAATTCTCTTGAAACTCAACAACCTATATTCTTTGTCACCAAACAGTTGCAATTCAACTTATTCAACAGAGTCTAAGTAAGAGCTCCACATACTCAATCATCATATAGTCTTCCATGATTGCTAGTACTCAAAGCATATTCTTAGAACAAATGGCATCCATCGAACATAGAGAAAGATAGGGGCTTAATATTTTGCCTCCCAACTCATTTATCATAGAGATAATTGTCAACAATAATAAATCATGATCAAATATATTTGACTGGTCATATGTGACTAGATCTTTCCTCATCACATGATGCTTGCAAACTAGAGAATATTTGAGATTGAAATGAGAATGCATACTATTGACTGTTTGCATAAAAGCAAATACTGAAAAGTAAAAGATAGGCCCTTCGCAGAGGGAAGTAGCGGTTGTCATGCACTTTTTATTTGGATGCCCAAGATCTTAATGCAAAGGAACATCATGTTATATTGCCCCTTATTCGTACAACCCTCAATTTTCCTTTACAATAAAAGATCAAACATATTTAGGAGCAATTTTTATTGCTTTATGCACCGATGACAACTTACTTGAAGGATCTTATTCAATCCATAGGTAGGTATGTGGACACTCATGGCAAGAAACGGGGTTTAAGGATTTTTGGATGCACAAGTAGTATCTCTACTTAGTACGAATTTTTGGCTAGCAAAAGATCCTAGGCAAACACCACATGTTGGAGGATCCATAACAATATAACTTCTATGCAAATATACCCAAACATAACTCATTACGTTGTCTTCCTTGTCCAACTTCAAATAATTTTCTCAAGTTTGAATTAATGGGTATTCACAATCATAGAAGATGTCTAAGATAATATATTTGCGTATGAAAGTTCTCTTCCTTATACTAATTATTCATGAATTGCTTGTATGACCAATATTGTGATTGTCAAGCTTCAAAAGATTTCACTTGCTAAACCCAATGTGAAGCTACCACTAGGCATGATATAATTTCAACTTCATGATATTCAATTCTTTCAACAATTTACTCATAGGATATAAGTGAAGCACAAGAGTAAATGACAAGCTACTCCAAAAATATATAAGTGAAGATCAAACGAGTAGTTATGTAAATGGGTAGCTATTTGAGGACTCTCTCTTATTTAAAATTTTCCGATATAAGTATTTTATTAAAATAGCAAGCAAAACAAAATAAAATGAAATTCTAAGAATAGCACACATCATGTGAAGAAGCAAAAACTTAGGCTCAACCGAGGCTAACCGATAATTTTTGATGAGGAAAAGTGGGATGCCTACCGGGGCATCCCCGAGCTTAGATGTTTGAGACTTCTTGGAATATTAACTTGGGATGCCTTGGGCATCCCCAAGCTTGAGCTCTTGTGTCTTCTTCATTCCTCTCATATCACGGTTTCCCTAAATCTCAAAAACTTCATCCACACAAAACTCAACAAGAACTCATGAGATAAGTTAGTATAAACCAATGCAAAAACCTTATCATTATCTACTGTAGCAAATCACTAAAATTATTATTCAACATTGCATACTAAATGCCTCTGCATATTTAATACTCCTATCCTCAAATAGAATCATTAAACAAGCAAACATATGCAAACAATGCAAACATAACAACAATCTCTCTAAACAGAACTGTCTGTAAAGAGTGCAATATTCATCATACTTCCCAAACTCCAAAAATTATGAAAAATTACCACACTGTAGAAAATTTATCATAGCTTATTGTGCAAAACGTTTCAACATTTTATCACATTCTGACTTTTCTAGAGAATATTTACAACAGCGATAAACTTTCTGTTTTGAAACAGCAACTCATATACTTGCAAAATAAGCATGGCAAAGGCTATACTTGACATTTTTATTGAAGTAAAAGATGCAAAACATTATTATAGATATTAGCAAGAAAATAAAAACAAAATAAAATGACGCTCCAAGCAAAACTCATGTCATGTGACGAATAAAAATATAGCCTCAAGTGAGGTTACCGATATTGTTGGAGAAGAAAGAGGGGACGCCTTCCGGGGCATCCCCAAGCTTAGTTGCTTGGATCTTCCTTGAATATCACCTTGGGGTTCCTTGGGCATTGAGGGAGTCCTGGACTAAGGGGTCCTCGGGCGTCCGGCCTGTTATCCATGGGCCGGACTGATGGGCTGTGAAGACATGAAGGCCGAAGACTGTACTCGTGTCCGGATTGGACTCTCCTTGGCGTGGAAGGCAAGCTTGGCGATCAACTATTCCTTCCTATGTAACCGACTCTATGTAACCCTAGATCCCCCCGGTGTCTATATAAACCGTAGGGTGTAGTCCGGATAATATACACACATTACCATAGTCATACAGGCTAGACTTCTAGGGTTTAGCCATTACGATCTCGTGGTAGATCAACTCTTGTAATACTCATATTCATCAAGATCAATCAAGCAGGAAGTAGGGTATTACCTCCATAGAGAGGGCCCGAACCTGGGTAAACATCGTGTCCCCCGTCTCCTGTTACCATCGATCCTAGACGCACAGTTAGGGACCCCCTACCCGAGATCCGCCAGTTTTGACACCGACATTGGTGCTTTCATTGAGAGTTCCACTGTGCCGTCGACGAAAGGTTCGATGGCCCCTTCAATCGTTGATAGCGACGCTGTCCAAGGAGAAACCTTCCTCCCCAGACAGATTTTCATATTCGGTGGCTTCGTACTGCGGGCCAACTCACTTGGCCATCTGGAGCAGATCGATAGCTACGCCCCCGACCACCAGGTCAGATTTGGAAACTTGAACTATGTTGCGGATATCCATGGAGACTTGATCTTTAATGGATTTGAGACCGTGGTGATCGCTCCCCCTCGCTCCGATGAACATGACTTAAATCTGTCATCGGACTAGATTCAGGAGATGGTTCCTATAACTGCTACGGCCTTAGATCCGAAGCAGATTGCACCATCCGAAGCCACAGAGTCCGTGGCGTTGGAGCCGCACACAGACTCAACACCAGGCAATATCAGCGTCAACAGAATTCCGGACTCGTCTCTGGCTATAAGTTCCGAACCACGCACGCCCCCGGTCACCGAGTTGGATCGGTTATCAATCCTTGAGTTCAGCGCCGCAGATATCTTCCAACACTCGCCCTTCGGCGATGTGCTGAATTCATTGAAAAACATGTCCCTAGCGGAGAACTCGCGGCCGAACTATGTCCGGTTCGAGCTAGAGGCCGATAATGGAGAATTTCGCTTCCCACCCACCACCCACTTCATAGCCACTGTCGAGGACTCAACCGACATGCCTGGTTATGGCTCTGAAGACATTGATGGTATAGACGACAATGCCGACAATGAGCAAGGTCAAGACCCGCCAGTCACGGGACGTGGGACGACCACCCCTTCGTACAACGTGTACATGGTTGATACACCTAAAAAAGCTCGCGACGATGACAAAGGAGATCCAGTTGAGAATAAACCTCCTGGGACACACTCTAAGTACCGGCGCCCTAAACACCGCTCCAAGTCACATCGCAGCAACACTGGCACCAGAGAAAATAGTACTCCGGACGACGCCGAAATCAATGAAGACCCTGTTGGAGCAAGATCCGAACAGGAGGAACAGGAAAATGGGCAAGCCAGCCCCGATGAACAGGCCCTGCCCAGCGACAATTCGGAGGACGACAACTACCTCCCGCTCTCCGAAGATGAGGTAAGCCTCGGCGACGAAGACTTCATCGTACCCGAAGATCCCCTCGAGCAGGAGCGCTTCAAGCGCAGGCTAATAGCTACTGCAAGGAGCCTGAAAAAGAAGCAGCAGCAGCTTCAAGCTGACCAAGACCTACTCAACGACAGATGGACCAAAGTCCTGGTCGCCGAAGAATACGGCCTTAGTGGCCTAGCCAAAAGCTACCCAAAGCACAGATCGCTATACCAGTCCGACGATGGGGCGTTGGAGCCCGTACCATCGTCACACAATGCGGCAGGTCACCGACAACTCTGTCCAGATAAAGAGGCAACTCAAGCCGAACACCAGACCGCCCCACCTCACTGTAAAGGTAGGAACAGTGCAGGTCACAATTACCCAGACGACCTGCAGAGGGACTTGGACAATAGAGAAGGCTACGCAAGACCGATCTACGGATCGTGAAAGCATGCTGCGACACGCAACGATGGCTACCTATTCGGACGTATCAAACCTCGCAATGCCCGAGCTGAAAACCGCAAAGGGACTCCTTCAGAGTTACGTCGCAGTGTGGGCCAACATAGAGGCGCCACACACCCGCTTTGCTTCACTGATGAAGTAATGGATCATGAATTCCCTGAAGGATTCAAACCCGTCAATATTGAATCGTACGACGGGACAACCGATCCCGTGGTATGGATAGAAGATTTCATCCTCCACATCCATATGGCTCGTGGGGACGACCTCCACGCCATTAAATACCTCCCACTAAAGCTGAAAGGGCTAGCTCGGCACTGGTTAAACAGCCTGCCTGAAAATTCCATAGGCAGCTGGGAGGACTTGGAAGAGGCCTTCCTCGATAAATTCCGAGGAACATATGTCCGGCCACCGGATGCCGATGACCTAAGTCACATTGTCCAGCAGCCCGGAGAGTCATGTAGGAAGCTCTGGACTCAGTTCTTAGTCAAAAAGAACCAAATCATCGACTGTCCGGACGCGGAAGCCCTGGCGGCTTTCAGACACAGTGTGCGGGACGAATGGCTTGCGCGCCACCTCGGCCAAGAAGGACCTAAATCCATGACAGCCCTCACTGCTCTGATGACCCGCTTTTGCGTGGGAGAAGAAAGCTGGCTCGCTCATAGAAGCAACTGCGCCAGCGACCCGGGCACCTCCAAAATCTGAGACGGCAACGACAAGCCACGACGAAGCAAATACAATAGTCGCAACGATGATGAAAGATCACGTGACACAGCGGTCAATGCCGGATTCAGCAATCCCAAGCCCGGTCAACGGAAAAAGCCATTCAAGGCAAATCGAGAGGAACCATCCAACCTAGACAGGATATTGGACCGACCCTGCCAGATTCATGGCCACCCCGATAAACCAGCTAATCATACCAACAGAAACTGCTGGGTCTTTAAACAGGCCGGCAAGCTCACCGCCGAACACAACGAGAGGAGGCCGTCAGGCGACAGGGATAATGGAGGCGTTCATCAACAAAATACCGGGGGTCAGAAGCAATTCTCACCCGTGGATAGACCACTCCCGGAGCGGAAATAGCAACCCGGCTTCCGCCGCCCACTCCGCACACCCGCAAAATTTGTACCGCGCATACATCATTACGCACTCAAGATACCATGGGCAATGGCAGAAGCACAATACGGACAAGCCTACAAGCAATCCAGTAACATTTTTTATTCTCTTTTTATTTCTTCCTTCATTATCCTTTAAAAATAGGTGACGAACAGGATAAACATCTGAAACTGGCTCTATCGGAGTCCGGATCCGTACACTCACCTAAGGGGCTATTTCCATCAAGGATTCCCCCCACCGAGGACTGGCGGTGCAGACGTGCGACAGGAGGTCCAAAATAACTTTTGTAGACCGCACTCTCTATTTTTTGAGCCTGTACTATGCCTGTTCCTCCGCCTCCGACCCCGAGCATGTCAAATAGCCGGGAGGATGGCTTTTATATATATCATAAGTAATCATTGGCATATCGCTCAGTTCCCAGTAAACAGTATCCGAACTAATCATCCGTGTTGTCTTGCCACTGAATACGGCTCCCATGGTTGTTTCACAGATATACCTTGGCATAAACTGCCAGGGGCTCGGTATGGGAACAAATGAGTTGCCAGCAAAAGACCGAACAGCTCTACAGCATACTTCAGCGTCGCAAGTTTGGCCTTATATGCATCAGCACTGAATCATTGTCTTGGGTCAATAGTTGGGTTGCCCGGCTCCTGTGCTTGCTACCCTACGTTCTGCTCTATCGGCTAGGGTAGTAAAGGGAGAACTACTGCGATTGTGCCCTGGTCTAAACCGGACGAGCACCTCAGTAGAGAAAGCCGAAAACTGACTGTCATGATGCGGCGTGAGCTGGTCAACCACTTGATGACTTCTTGGAATCTTTAGCGATTCTCCGTGTCACACGAAGGATCTTTTTCGGATCAAATATGTAAGGCACCATACGCCGCATACATACCAGGGGCTATGTCGTAGTCCCACCATAAAACTCCTATGGCTAAGTGAAAGTGTTAATGCCCTATAGTCCGATTGCCTGGTTCGCCACATTATCACCTCCTTCATGGACCAAGACGTTGGATAAAGAGTGATTAAATGCTTTCCCGAACACCCCCGTACTTCCTACGAGGGGGCTGAAGCCGACGACTGGAAAACTGTCAGATTATATTAAAACGGCCGCACAGGAGGAATTCAAGCTTTCGAGCAAAACATAAAAATAGATTAACTATAAAATTGTTTTTTACAATTACCATACATCTCACTCGAACATTATGTCTTTCGAGCACTGACCCTCTATCAAGCGGGCGGCCTCTAGGACGTCTTCAAAATAATGCTCCGGTTCCGGACGGTCCTTGCCTTTGGGTGGACTCCTCGTCGCAACATCGATGGCCTTCATCTTCCCCCAGAACGTCTTGACTCGGGCAAAAGCCATCCGTGCACCCTCAATGCACATTGACCGCTTCAAAGCGTCGATACGTGGCACCGTGTCAACAAGCCTCTGCACCAAACCAAAATAGCTATTCAAAACAGGCTCGGTTGGCCACAACCTGATTATGACATCCTTCATGGCAGCGCCGGATATCCTATGAAGTTCGGCCCATTGGGACAGCTATTCATTGAGCAACAGAGGGCGCTTTGACGCGCCAAACTGTGACCAAAGAAGCTTCTCCATTGCATACCCATCTCGCGCTTGGTAATACCGCACCGCATCAGAAGAACTCTTCGGCAAGTCCAAGAACTCGTCCGGAGAACTCCACACTTGGTTAAGCTGCGCATAGTTCGGGTCACCGAACTTAGTTTGCAGCAGAAATGGCTTTCCAGCCGCAATCTCCCTAGCCTGCCGAACCTCCTCACGGACTGCTCTGGATTCCGATCGCGCTTCCCTCGCCTCTTGTGAGGCCTTGTCCAGTTCAGCCGTTAAGGCTTTATTCTCCTTCTCCAGAAGTTCACAGCGGCTAGTGGCATTTTCCAGTTCAAGCGCCACTATGGATATCTTCTCCTCGTCTTGGCGCCGTGCAGCTTGTTCAGCTTTCACCTTGGCCGATGCCTTTTCGGCAGCAGCATTGCTACACCGGGCCTGCTCCGCTCGAAGAACTTCAACAGCGGCAGCACCATCTGCAGCCATGCATACTCTAGCATACAGATTTTAGCGTCATGCTTATACCATAAAAATATATGCGGATTGCACCGAATACATACCTTGCGACTCGTCAAGACGCATATTGATTAATGCAAGATCATCCCCTGCCGCATCAATCTTCCGCTGCAGCTCGGCAATTTCCATAGTCCGGGAAGTGGCCAAGGGGGAAGCAGCCTGTGTTCAAAGTTTATCAGGTTAGTCCTCAAGCGTTCCTTTTCGATCCTTCGTTTGCTTCCTCAGGGAAGATAACCCGAGTCTCAGGGGCTACTACCTATACACTGGTGCATCTTCACAAATGAAACATTGCTGAAAACATTATGTCACAAACCTCGAAGCCCTTCAGTACGCTCACAAAGGCTTCATTTAATCCGCTTTTCGCGGACAAAACCTTCTCAATCACTGTACCCATCAAGGTATGCTGTTCCCCCGAGATGGATGCTTTCCGCAACATGTCCCGCAATATATCCGGAGTCTCCAGGTCCCCAGAAGCTGCTCCAAAAGCACAATCATCCTTTGAAGGAATCTGTTCACCCGACTCCAAAATCACTGTCGGCTGTGAACCATACAATCCGGGGCCTTTGTTATCATCAGCCCCGGAGTCCCGGATGGTCGGAGGTCCACCTTCGGGTACTGCCTCTTTTTTCCCCTGGTCTAAAGGGACCCTCTGCGATGACACTTCGGAGTCATCCACCTTATTGGGCGAAGAGGTTGGAGGAGGCGTTTCGCTCTCCATCATCTCTGGAAGGAGACTTCTCGAAGAAGAGGATCGCCCAGAAAAACTCTGTGCCGACCTGTAAAAATGCATGAACGCGTTACGTATATCTTCGGTAACAGCAACGGAGCGGGACGCTATCAAAGTACTCCGGATTCACTTATGGTTTGGCAGAGGGATTATTCCCTGGTTGGAGCTGTTTAACGGCGTCGCTTTCCAAACCCAAGCCGCTCGACGGTGGCACCTTGCTATTCTTGGAAGACCGCCCCTCCCAATCTTTGGAGGCGGCCCTTTTCCTCCTGCTTGGACAAGGGATGCTGGGTCCTTTTCCGCCTTCGTCTTTGGGCGAGGAAAGGTCGATTTCTCCGGACCCAGTGTCCGACTTACCTCCGGAACCAAGGTCATCTTGGGTCTTCTCGCCCTCCCCTGCTGGTGCCTGGTATGGCACCGAGGCCAGCATCCTTGTTAACACGGGAGTAGCTAAGTCTTCGGGAAGGGGAGCCGGACACCTAATCCATTCCACCTTCTTTATCCAGCCTTGAAAAATGATGATACTGTTGGTATCTTGCCACTGGGTATCTAACTATAAGGTATTCGGTAAACGGGTACTTACCGGGGTATCCGGATGGTTACAGTCTAGGCCGACATCTTTGGTGGTGTCCGGCCATTGCCTTCGTTTCTCGAAGAATAATCTCCACATTCCTTCGTGCGTTGTGCTGAAGAAGTGCTGAAGAGTCCGCGGCCCTTCTGGATTGAACTCCCATAGGCGAAGAGGCCATCGCTGGCAAGGCAGGGTCCGACGAACTAGCATTACTTGAACGACATTGGCTATGTCGATGTCCCTCTCAATGAGGCTTCGGATGCGACTTTGCAGAGTTCGCACATCATTCGTTGATCCCCAATCCAGCCCCTTGTTAATCCATGATGCAAGCTGAATTGGGGGCTGGATCGAAAGGCAGGCGCAGCTGCCCACTTGGAGCCACGGGCTCAGTGATATAGAACCACCCCTGCTGCCATAAATCGGAAGATTTGGCGAAAGATCCTTTCAGCCAAATAGCACTAGCAAGCTTGCTCACTGTAGCGCCACCGCACTCAGCTTGCTCCCCTTCTATCGCTTGCGGCTTCACATCAAAAGTCTTGAGCCACAGGCCGAAGTGCGGAGGAGTTCGGAGGAAGGCTTCGCACGTGACGATAAACGCCGAGATAAGAAGAATAGAGTCCGGGGCCAGATCGTGAAAATCTAGCCCGTAATAGAACATGAGCCCTTGGACGAAGGGGTTAAGTGCAAACCCTAACCCATGAAGGAAGTGGGATACGAACATGACCCTCTCGGCGGATCTGGGGGTGGGAATAACCTGCCCCTCGGCAGGAAGCCGATGATGGATTTCTGCGGTCACGTACCTTGCCTAACGAAGCTTGGCAATATCTCCCTCCGTGACAGAAGAAGCTACCCACCGGCCTTGATGGCTGGATCCGGACATGATTGGGGCTTGAGGTAACCGAAACCTGGGTGTTGGAACTCGGAGTAGAAGGGGTCGAGGAAGAAGCAAGCGTGAAAGAAAAAGACGGGTCTGTACCCCTATATAAAGGCTGCGAATATCAAATGTCTCCTCCTGGGCCTCAAAACTTGCCTATTCCCAAGGAGTTGTACCCAAGCGACGGTTGGATTACCCACGTCTGGGTTGGCAAGAATCCCCTATAGAAGGGGAGACACGATCTCCGCCTAGATAAGACATGCCAATAAAACCACATCTCGAGACGTGGGACGGTGGGCTAGCTAATGGCTCAAAAATAATGGCCGAGCAGGCGTGATGTCATATTACCAAAAATTATCAGCGGATTGAGCTTGTGAAATATTATATCCTCTGCAGTTGTGTATACAGGTCCGGATACAATCATTACATCTGAAGACTATCTTGGAGTTCGGAAGGGGGAACCCGCCTTGCAATGCCGAAGACAACCTGCGCGCCGAACTCCTCGTCATTGAAGCCAGGTTCAGGGGCTACTGAGGGAGTCCTGGACTAAGGGGTCCTCGGGCGTCCAGCCTGTTATCCATGGGCCGGACTGATGGGCTATGAAGACATGAAGGCCGAAGACTGTACCCGTGTCCGGATTGGACTCTCCTTGGCATGGAAGGCAAGCTTGGCGATCAACTATGAAGATTCCTTCCTATGTAACCGACTCTATGTAACCCTAGATCCCCCCGATGTCTATATAAACCGGAGGGTGTAGTCCGGATAATATACACACATTACCGTAGTCATATAGGCTAGACTTCTAGGGTTTAGCCATTACAATCTCGTGGTAGATCAACTCTTGTAATACTCATATTCATCAAGATCAATCAAGCAGGAAGTAGGGTATTACCTCCATAGAGAGGGCCCGAACCTGGGTAAACATCGTGTCCCCCGTCTCCTGTTACCATCGATCCTAGACACACAGTTCGGGACCCCCTACCCAAGATCCGCCGGTTGTGACACCGACAGGCATCCCCAAGCTTCGGGTCTTTTCACTCCTTATTCTCCTCATATCGATATCTCACCCAAAACTTGAAAACTTCAATCACACAAAACTTAACAGAACTTCATGAGATAGGTTAGTATGATAAAGCAAATCATTCACTTTGGTACTGTCAAAGACTAGATTCATAATTGTTCTCACACAATGCCTACTATACCTTATCATTTCCACAATTTATATTGAGAAATATAAGCCATAGAAACTAGGAAACAAGCAAACTATGCATTGAAAACAGACTCTGTCAAAAATAGAATAGTCTGTAATGATCTGGTAAACAACCATACTTCTGCTACTCCAAAAATTTATGAACAATTAGGACAACGTAGGGAATTTGTATATCTATAACCTTTA
>JAAAWM010010427.1:0-15000 GCA_036873465.1 Thinopyrum obtusiflorum | reverse complement strand
CTTGCGGCTATGGTAGCGGCGCAAGGCCTGCTGGTAGCGTGCAGCTCGCACAGTCGCCCGAAGATGATCTTCCTCAAGGAGCATCGCGTCATAAGCGAGCACTCGAGGTGACCCATATGTGAGTTCCGTGGGGAGAACTGCTTCTGCCCCGTATACCAGGGCAAAGGGTGTCTGGCCAGTGGCTTGATTTGGCGTCGTTCTGATCGACCAAAGAATCGTCGGCAACTCATCAATCCAGTGCCTTCCACACTTGTGCAGCCTGTCAAAAGTCTTCATCCTCAGGCCTCGCAGTACTTCCGCGTTTGCCCTCTCTTCCTGGCCGTTGCTCCGTGGGTGTGCCACCGAAGCGAAACAGACCCTGCTATCGAGGTCCTGGATGTATTGCATGAAGGTGCGGCTTGTGAACTGTGTGCCGTTGTCGGTGATGACCCTGTTCGGCACACCAAAACGGCAAACTAGCCCCTTGAAGAACTTGACGGCTAACTGTGCTGTCACCTTCCTCACTGCCTCCACTTCAGGCCACTTTGTGAACTTGTCGATTGCGACGTACAAGTACTCAAAGCCCCCGACAGCACGGGGGAAGGGGCCCAGTATGTCGAGCCCCCAGACCGATAATGGCCAAGAGAGAGGGATTGTTTGAAGGGATTGAGCTGGTTGATGAAGCTTCTTCGAATGGAACTGACACGCTTCACACTTGGTTACTAGTGCAGCTGCATCCTGGAGGGCTGTGGGCCAGAAGAAACCTTGCCGGAATGCCTTGCCGGCAAGGGCCCTTGACCCTATGTGGGAGCCACACGTACCTCCATGTATTTCTGCCAACAGCTCTAGTCCGTCCTCTCGAGGAATGCACTTCAGCCTGACTCCATTTGGCCTCCTTCTGTACAGGGCATCATCCACAAACTGGTACATGTTGGACCGACGGGCTACTTTCTCTGCTTCTTCCTGCTCCTCGGGGAGTTCTCCTGTTTGGAGGAAACGGACGGTGGGATGCGCCCATGCCGGAGCCTGGGGCTCGGCGTCAAGGACCAAAGGCACATCTTCGGCCGCAGGGGCAGCTGCCTCTACGGTCAGGGCCTGGGCCCCCTTCGGAGGTAGTTGCCCCTCGGCAATCTTGGGGTACCCGGCAACCTCCTTGCCGGCGGCTCCTGGGAGCTCGGCGGGAAGGTACTTGCCTGGGCTTGTCTTCCTTTGCTTGTTCTGCCCTGCTGATGGCTCTATGGATGGTTGTACTAACTGAAGTACAAATGTACCTGGTTCCACAGGCAACTTGAGGGCGGCGCGTTTCGACAGGTCGTCGGCAATGCTGTTCTCCGCTCGGGGAACATGTTCTGCCTGTAGGCTGTCGAAATGTTCTTCCAACTTCCTCACTTCATTCACGTAGGCCTCCATCAATGGGCTCTGATAATCCTTGTTGACTTGCTTGACGATGCGTTGCGAATCACCCCTGATGATGAGCTTCTTGATTCTGAGGTCTGCCGCGATCCTGAGGCCGGCAAGCAACCCCTCATACTCCACCGTGTTGTTTGTTGATTTTCCCGGGGGGAAGTGCATCTGGATTACATACTTGAGGTGCTCTCCGGTGGGTGCGATGAGTAGCACGCCAGCACCAGCACATTGGAGTGAGAAAGCTCTGTCAAAGTACATAATCCACTCACTGCTCGTCTCCCTGCTGGGAAGGGTGGTCTCTTGGATCTCCTCGTCGGGCGTTGCGGTCCATTCTGCTATGAACTCTGCCAAAGCGCAGCTCTTGATCGTTGAAGTACATTCAAACCTGAAGCCAAAGCTCGACAACTCCAGTGCCCACTCCACAATCCTCCCTGTCGCATCTGGGTTGTGCAAAATCCGTTGCAAAGGGAGGCGGGTGACGACGGTGATCTCGTGTGCTTGCAAATAGTGGCGCAGCTTTCTCGAGGCCATGAGAAGGCCGAAAAGCAACTTCTGCATTCCAGAATATCTTGACCAAGCCCCCTGCAAGAGGGAACTGACAAAATACACTGGGTGCTGCACCATCTTCTTCTTCTATCCCACTTCGCCCATCTGCTCAGGCTCTGCCTGAGGGAGTCCAGGACTAAGGGGTCCTCGGGCGTCCGGCCTGTTATCCATGGGCCGGACTAATGGGCTGTGAAGACATGAAGGCCGAAGACTGTACCCGTGTCCGGATTAGACTCTACTTGGCGTGGAGGGCAAGCCTGGCGACCGACTATGAAGATTCCTTCTTATGTAACCGACTCCATGTAACCCTAGATCCCCCCCCCGGTGTCTATATAAACCGGAGGGGTTAGTCCGGAAAACATATATTCATTACCATAGTCATACAGGCTAGACTTTTAGGGATTAGCTATTACGATCTCGTGGTAGATCAACTCTTGTAATACTCATATTCCCCCCCCCCCCCCCCCCCCCCCCCCCCCCCCCCCCCCCCCCCCCCCCCCCCCCCCCCCCCCCCCCCCCCCCCCCCCCCCCCCCCCCCCCCCCCCCCCCCCCCCCCCCCCCCCCCCCCCCCCCCCCCCCCCCCCCCCCCCCCCCCCCCCCCCCCCCCCCCCCCCCCCCCCCCCCCCCCCCCCCCCCCCCCCCCCCCCCCCCCCCCCCCCCCCCCCCCCCCCCCCCCCCCCCCCCCCCCCCCCCCCCCCCCCCCCCCCCCCCCCCCCCCCCCCCCCCCCCCCCCCCCCCCCCCCCCCCCCCCCCCCCCCCCCCCCCCCCCCCCCCCCCCCCCCCCCCCCCCCCCCCCCCCCCCCCCCCCCCCCCCCCCCCCCCCCCCCCCCCCCCCCCCCCCCCCCCCCCCCCCCCCCCCCCCCCCCCCCCCCCCCCCCCCCCCCCCCCCCCCCCCCCCCCCCCCCCCCCCCCCCCCCCCCCCCCCCCCCCCCCCCCCCCCCCCCCCCCCCCCCCCCCCCCCCCCCCCCCCCCCCCCCCCCCCCCCCCCCCCCCCCCCCCCCCCCCCCCCCCCCCCCCCCCCCCCCCCCCCCCCCCCCCCCCCCCCCCCCCCCCCCCCCCCCCCCCCCCCCCCCCCCCCCCCCCCCCCCCCCCCCCCCCCCCCCCCCCCCCCCCCCCCCCCCCCCCCCCCCCCCCCCCCCCCCCCCCCCCCCCCCCCCCCCCCCCCCCCCCCCCCCCCCCCCCCCCCCCCCCCCCCCCCCCCCCCCCCCCCCCCCCCCCCCCCCCCCCCCCCCCCCCCCCCCCCCCCCCCCCCCCCCCCCCCCCCCCCCCCCCCCCCCCCCCCCCCCCCCCCCCCCCCCCCCCCCCCCCCCCCCCCCCCCCCCCCCCCCCCCCCCCCCCCCCCCCCCCCCCCCCCCCCCCCCCCCCCCCCCCCCCCCCCCCCCCCCCCCCCCCCCCCCCCCCCCCCCCCCCCCCCCCCCCCCCCCCCCCCCCCCCCCCCCCCCCCCCCCCCCCCCCCCCCCCCCCCCCCCCCCCCCCCCCCCCCCCCCCCCCCCCCCCCCCCCCCCCCCCCCCCCCCCCCCCCCCCCCCCCCCCCCCCCCCCCCCCCCCCCCCCCCCCCCCCCCCCCCCCCCCCCCCCCCCCCCCCCCCCCCCCCCCCCCCCCCCCCCCCCCCCCCCCCCCCCCCCCCCCCCCCCCCCCCCCCCCCCCCCCCCCCCCCCCCCCCCCCCCCCCCCCCCCCCCCCCCCCCCCCCCCCCCCCCCCCCCCCCCCCCCCCCCCCCCCCCCCCCCCCCCCCCCCCCCCCCCCCCCCCCCCCCCCCCCCCCCCCCCCCCCCCCCCCCCCCCCCCCCCCCCCCCCCCCCCCCCCCCCCCCCCCCCCCCCCCCCCCCCCCCCCCCCCCCCCCCCCCCCCCCCCCCCCCCCCCCCCCCCCCCCCCCCCCCCCCCCCCCCCCCCCCCCCCCCCCCCCCCCCCCCCCCCCCCCCCCCCCCCCCCCCCCCCCCCCCCCCCCCCCCCCCCCCCCCCCCCCCCCCCCCCCCCCCCCCCCCCCCCCCCCCCCCCCCCCCCCCCCCCCCCCCCCCCCCCCCCCCCCCCCCCCCCCCCCCCCCCCCCCCCCCCCCCCCCCCCCCCCCCCCCCCCCCCCCCCCCCCCCCCCCCCCCCCCCCCCCCCCCCCCCCCCCCCCCCCCCCCCCCCCCCCCCCCCCCCCCCCCCCCCCCCCCCCCCCCCCCCCCCCCCCCCCCCCCCCCCCCCCCCCCCCCCCCCCCCCCCCCCCCCCCCCCCCCCCCCCCCCCCCCCCCCCCCCCCCCCCCCCCCCCCCCCCCCCCCCCCCCCCCCCCCCCCCCCCCCCCCCCCCCCCCCCCCCCCCCCCCCCCCCCCCCCCCCCCCCCCCCCCCCCCCCCCCCCCCCCCCCCCCCCCCCCCCCCCCCCCCCCCCCCCCCCCCCCCCCCCCCCCCCCCCCCCCCCCCCCCCCCCCCCCCCCCCCCCCCCCCCCCCCCCCCCCCCCCCCCCCCCCCCCCCCCCCCCCCCCCCCCCCCCCCCCCCCCCCCCCCCCCCCCCCCCCCCCCCCCCCCCCCCCCCCCCCCCCCCCCCCCCCCCCCCCCCCCCCCCCCCCCCCCCCCCCCCCCCCCCCCCCCCCCCCCCCCCCCCCCCCCCCCCCCCCCCCCCCCCCCCCCCCCCCCCCCCCCCCCCCCCCCCCCCCCCCCCCCCCCCCCCCCCCCCCCCCCCCCCCCCCCCCCCCCCCCCCCCCCCCCCCCCCCCCCCCCCCCCCCCCCCCCCCCCCCCCCCCCCCCCCCCCCCCCCCCCCCCCCCCCCCCCCCCCCCCCCCCCCCCCCCCCCCCCCCCCCCCCCCCCCCCCCCCCCCCCCGAGAATCAATATACACATTACCAATCGAGGAGGAGTACAAAGGTCGCGGCGGCGTCTGTGCATCATGGTCGGCAATGGGAGTCAGTTCATTGTCGATGACGGTGGTGCTGCAGCGCTTGGCGTTGGCTTCCGGGAAGCAGATCCGAGACCGTGGAAGACGGCACCGGGGAAGCGGCTCCGTGTACGACGGCGACGGTGGACCGGCTCCAGTGCGGCATACGACGTCGTCGATGAGGCAGATGCACTGTGGTGGATGAATGCGCTGATCAAGAAGGGGAGGGACATGAAGGGAAGGTGCTGCGATGCAGTGGAGAAGTCTATTTTGCGGTGGGGATAGAAAATGGGGAGTAATGAGGAGTACTCTGGGTGCCGGGGTGGGGTTGGATGGGTGGGGTGAACGTGAAGTTACCAAAACAGCCCCCGACCTACCAGCTTCCGTCGGCCTGTTCGACCAAGGGTATGATGGTAACTTTGCATTGGTCGAATCTGAGTCGCGGGAGATCTCGATGGAAGTGGGAGATTTTGCTGCCGACCTGAAAATTTGTAACACTACTGTACTAGTACTCCCTACTCCCCGTCTGGCGTGTTGCGTGATTGGGCTGAGCAGCTAGGAGTACTAGTAGTACTCGCTCCGATTTTATTTACTTTGCATATTATGTTTGACTAAAGTCATACTTCCTAAAGTTTGACCAAGTTTATAGGAAAAATAAACATTTACCATAACAAATCTGTATGATGTGAAAGTACATTCAATAATGAATCTAATGGTGTTGATTTGTTATTGTATATGTTAATATTTTTGTTTATAAACTTTGTCAGAGTTTACAAAACTTTACTTTGACCAATCCTAATACGCGGACTTAAATAAAAACGGAGGGAGTACACATCTGTTTTCTTAGTTTGTCGTGCCATTAATTATTTGTTGTAGTTGTGAAATAAATATATTAAGCTATTGACTTCGAATGTAATGGTTTGTACAATTCAATATTTAGAATCGTTGTTGAATTCCAAGATGAATACCAGTCTATAGTTCTTCACAATATGCTCAAACTCACATAATCCAACTCAAATGAAAATCTAAATGCATTTCATAGTTATTAATTTGTTGGACGCAACAAAACCAACCATAACTCTACATGATCCGGTCTAAAGCAATTTTCACAACACATCCCAATGTGTGAATGACACGTAGAGAGTTTGTGGACATGGAACAATGGCGGGAGAGAGATGCATGCGCCCCCCCCCCCCCCCCCCCCCCCCCCCCCCCCCCCCCCCCCCCCCCCCCCCCCCCCCCCCCCCCCCCCCCCCCCCCCCCCCCCCCCCCCCCCCCCCCCCCCCCCCCCCCCCCCCCCCCCCCCCCCCCCCCCCCCCCCCCCCCCCCCCCCCCCCCCCCCCCCCCCCCCCCCCCCCCCCCCCCCCCCCCCCCCCCCCCCCCCCCCCCCCCCCCCCCCCCCCCCCCCCCCCCCCCCCCCCCCCCCCCCCCCCCCCCCCCCCCCCCCCCCCCCCCCCCCCCCCCCCCCCCCCCCCCCCCCCCCCCCCCCCCCCCCCCCCCCCCCCCCCCCCCCCCCCCCCCCCCCCCCCCCCCCCCCCCCCCCCCCCCCCCCCCCCCCCCCCCCCCCCCCCCCCCCCCCCCCCCCCCCCCCCCCCCCCCCCCCCCCCCCCCCCCCCCCCCCCCCCCCCCCCCCCCCCCCCCCCCCCCCCCCCCCCCCCCCCCCCCCCCCCCCCCCCCCCCCCCCCCCCCCCCCCCCCCCCCCCCCCCCCCCCCCCCCCCCCCCCCCCCCCCCCCCCCCCCCCCCCCCCCCCCCCCCCCCCCCCCCCCCCCCCCCCCCCCCCCCCCCCCCCCCCCCCCCCCCCCCCCCCCCCCCCCCCCCCCCCCCCCCCCCCCCCCCCCCCCCCCCCCCCCCCCCCCCCCCCCCCCCCCCCCCCCCCCCCCCCCCCCCCCCCCCCCCCCCCCCCCCCCCCCCCCCCCCCCCCCCCCCCCCCCCCCCCCCCCCCCCATGAAGAGATTGTGTGTGCGAGATAGAGAGCGATGTAGGGGCCTTGAGGCGGCACGGGCTGGGTGAGGGTGTCAAAATGTGTGCGTTGATGCATGTGTTACATGCGATTGTGTGAGGCACGGTCGAATCGAGAGAGATGGTTGTTGTGTTACGCATGCTCCTCTCTCTCTCTCTCTCTCAACAACACACAAAAAACACAAATAGAAAACCGTTCTCTCATGTATACACAACATCTCGGTATATCTCTATGTCTCACTTATACATGATCATTTGCAGGTTCCCCTCTCTATGACTATCACACACACACCGTCTCCACATTGCCCTTCCGCGACAACACACATGTAGACACATACACGCGTTCTCTCTCCGTTACACACACAAAATCTCTATTAATTTTTTTGTAGGGGGCACCTAAATGCCCAAATCCAAATAATCACTAACTGAAGCTAAATACAAATATATGGAAATGATGTAGCGTGAGGAATTTTTCTAGCCAAAAAAAGTAGAGTAATATTCGGGGATTGTTTTCACACACACAAAAAGGTTCGGTTGATGTCCTTCCAGCGCGACACCGTGACGCACCTTTTGATCGACCGCGTGGCCGCGGTGCACGCGCTTGCATAGGATTCCGTATCGATGCTGTGCTAACTAATGTGGTGTATAGGCGCGGCCGCGATGCACGCGCTTGCATAGGATTACGTGTACTTAGTATGGTGTTCTTTTAAGTTTGACCAACCCTATAACCAAGCTCCCATAAGCGCACTCATCAATATGCCGCTGCCGCCGTTGCACATCGTACAGTCGCTGAGTACTGTACGGTGCAGTACTATCGCTGCCATGTGGGACCTTGCCCCACATGTCATCTGCACTACAGCACCGTACGGTACTGCAGAGGATCTCAACCCCTCACATCGTCTGCAGTCCCTCCTCGCGATGATGCCGCACTGCCAAGCACGCGAGCAGGTTGAGCCACGTCTATGCCCGCAGCTTACGAAGAGGAGGAGGATGAGCGCGTGCTCCAGCACGCCGGCGAGGAGGAGCTAGCGTGTCATTGGCTTCTCCGACCGCTCGGAGGAGGCCCGCATGGTGGCTGTCGCGGCGGAAGCCGGTCGCGCCTGCGCCGAGCCCGCAAGCCGGGTGCGGACGTGGAATCTACCCTCGAGACCTTCAATGCCACGTGGATCATGCAATCTGAAGGAACAATTTGGGTCAGTCGACTCTTGTGGGCCTAACCGCCTACCGCCGCCGCCCAGCCCTCCCCTGAACCGCCTGCCACCGCCATGCTCCGCCCCACCCCCGCCATCCGCTTAACCCTGGGCATGATCCATTTTTTCGGTGAACTGCATTCCACACCCAACACTCATAAGGTATCATGGGCACCCTGCCACCCTGATATATATACTGGGGCAGCTTCTCTGTCGTCTTCTTCCTTCGCTCTGGCGAACTTCTTCTTTCACAAATCGACTGACCCAAATTATACTACTAGTACGTATTAAGTACAGTAGGAACGCGAAGAAACGAGTAGTAGTACCAACCAGAAGAAGAACAGTAGTAAGACATACTAGTACGTACTAAAGAGTTCAAACAACCAGAAAGAACATACTAACATAGTTCTGCTTGGGGCTCAGCACAACACACCCCTGAAATAAAACTAAACAACTAGTCCGCTTGACACTGCAGTAGAACCAGCATGAGCAACGGCACTGCCACCTTACTCAGAGTCCTCGTCCACGTCCTCGACTTCGTCCTCGTCCCTCTTATTTTTCCTCTTCGCCGACACTTCTTTGCTTGAACCGGACACTGGGCTTTGCTTCTTCATCCAACCCTTGTAGATATTTAAACAAAGGTAGGCATTCGTTGTTGCGTACATGATGTGATCTTCATCTAGTGTCTCCCCCCCCCCCCCCCCCCCCCCCCCCCCCCCCCCCCCCCCCCCCCCCCCCCCCCCCCCCCCCCCCCCCCCCCCCCCCCCCCCCCCCCCCCCCCCCCCCCCCCCCCCCCCCCCCCCCCCCCCCCCCCCCCCCCCCCCCCCCCCCCCCCCCCCCCCCCCCCCCCCCCCCCCCCCCCCCCCCCCCCCCCCCCCCCCCCCCCCCCCCCCCCCCCCCCCCCCCCCCCCCCCCCCCCCCCCCCCCCCCCCCCCCCCCCCCCCCCCCCCCCCCCCCCCCCCCCCCCCCCCCCCCCCCCCCCCCCCCCCCCCCCCCCCCCCCCCCCCCCCCCCCCCCCCCCCCCCCCCCCCCCCCCCCCCCCCCCCCCCCCCCCCCCCCCCCCCCCCCCCCCCCCCCCCCCCCCCCCCCCCCCCCCCCCCCCCCCCCCCCCCCCCCCCCCCCCCCCCCCCCCCCCCCCCCCCCCCCCCCCCCCCCCCCCCCCCCCCCCCCCCCCCCCCCCCCCCCCCCCCCCCCCCCCCCCCCCCCCCCCCCCCCCCCCCCCCCCCCCCCCCCCCCCCCCCCCCCCCCCCCCCCCCCCCCCCCCCCCCCCCCCCCCCCCCCCCCCCCCCCCCCCCCCCCCCCCCCCCCCCCCCCCCCCCCCCCCCCCCCCCCCCCCCCCCCCCCCCCCCCCCCCCCCCCCCCCCCCCCCCCCCCCCCCCCCCCCCCCCCCCCCCCCCCCCCCCCCCCCCCCCCCCCCCCCCCCCCCCCCCCCCCCCCCCCCCCCCCCCCCCCCCCCCCCCCCCCCCCCCCCCCCCCCCCCCCCCCCCCCCCCCCCCCCCCCCCCCCCCCCCCCCCCCCCCCCCCCCCCCCCCCCCCCCCCCCCCCCCCCCCCCCCCCCCCCCCCCCCCCCCCCCCCCCCCCCCCCCCCCCCCCCCCCCCCCCCCCCCCCCCCCCCCCCCCCCCCCCCCCCCCCCCCCACACACACACCACTATCCATCCCCATCCAAGGTTATATAGCGACCCCTGTCGCTTGTGCTTATCTGCACCCCCACATGCTCACTATTTGGCATCGGGAAGAACGAAGACGACGACCAGACCGCACTAGAGACCGCGGGGCCATTTGGAAGCATGATGACATGGCGACGGCTGAGTGACTCCTCCCCCCTCTCTCTCTCTCTGTGTCCATCCCTCCCGCACAAAATTATCAATCCCTCAACCCACAAGATTCCCCTCTATTCCATGTTCTTTTGAGCTCTCTCATCAAACCTCTTGTCTCTTCTCCTTCCACATGTACAAAATCTCGATGCACACGCATCTCACTCCCTATATATTACATGTCTCTATCTTACTCCCAGACCTAACTTCTTCCTCCCTATACATCTCTCTCTCTCTCTCTCTCCCGCCCACATATATACAATCTTTCCCGTCCTCTGTCTCTTTCTTCCACTGGGTGTATATCCTGTGTGTTGAGCCCGCATGCATCTCTCTCCCGCCATTGTTCCATGTCCACAAACTCTCTACGTGTCATTCACACATTGGGATGTGTTGTGAAAATTGCTTTAGACCGGATCATGTAGAGTTATGGTTGGTTTTGTTGCGTCCAACAAATTAATAACTATGAAATGCATTTAGATTTTCATTTGAGTTGGATTATGTGAGTTTGAGCATATTGTGAAGAACTATAGACTGGTATTCATCTTGGAATTCAACAACGATTCTAAATATTGAATTGTACAAACCATTACATTCGAAGTCAATAGCTTAATATATTTATTTCACAACTACAACAAATAATTAATGGCACGACAAACTAAGAAAACAGATGTGTACTCCCTCCGTTTTTATTTAAGTCCGCGTATTAGGATTGGTCAAAGTAAAGTTTTGTAAACTCTGACAAAGTTTATAAACAAAAATATTAACATATACAATAACAAATCAACACCATTAGATTCATTATTGAATGTACTTTCACATCATACAGATTTGTTATGGTAAATGTTTATTTTTCCTATAAACTTGGTCAAACTTTAGGAAGTATGACTTTAGTCAAACATAATATGCAAAGTAAATAAAATCGGAGCGAGTACTACTAGTACTCCTAGCTGCTCAGCCCAATCACGCAACACGCCAGACGGGGAGTAGGGAGTACTAGTACAGTAGTGTTACAAATTTTCAGGTCGGCAGCAAAATCTCCCACTTCCATCGAGATCTCCCGCGACTCAGATTCGACCAATGCAAAGTTACCATCATACCCTTGGTCGAACAGGCCGACGGAAGCTGGTAGGTCGGGGGCTGTTTTGGTAACTTCACGTTCACCCCACCCATCCAACCCCACCCCGGCACCCAGAGTACTCCTCATTACTCCCCATTTTCTATCCCCACCGCAAAATAGACTTCTCCACTGCATCGCAGCACCTTCCCTTCATGTCCCTCCCCTTCTTGATCAGCGCATTCATCCACCACAGTGCATCTGCCTCATCGACGACGTCGTATGCCGCACTGGAGCCGGTCCACCGTCGCCGTCGTACACGGAGCCGCTTCCCCGGTGCCGTCTTCCACGGTCTCGGATCTGCTTCCCGGAAGCCAACGCCAAGCGCTGCAGCACCACCGTCATCGACAATGAACTGACTCCCATTGCCGACCATGATGCACAGACGCCGCCGCGACCTTTGTACTCCTCCTCGATTGGTAATGTGTATATTGATTCTCCCCCCCCCCCCCCCCCCCCCCCCCCCCCCCCCCCCCCCCCCCCCCCCCCCCCCCCCCCCCCCCCCCCCCCCCCCCCCCCCCCCCCCCCCCCCCCCCCCCCCCCCCCCCCCCCCCCCCCCCCCCCCCCCCCCCCCCCCCCCCCCCCCCCCCCCCCCCCCCCCCCCCCCCCCCCCCCCCCCCCCCCCCCCCCCCCCCCCCCCCCCCCCCCCCCCCCCCCCCCCCCCCCCCCCCCCCCCCCCCCCCCCCCCCCCCCCCCCCCCCCCCCCCCCCCCCCCCCCCCCCCCCCCCCCCCCCCCCCCCCCCCCCCCCCCCCCCCCCCCCCCCCCCCCCCCCCCCCCCCCCCCCCCCCCCCCCCCCCCCCCCCCCCCCCCCCCCCCCCCCCCCCCCCCCCCCCCCCCCCCCCCCCCCCCCCCCCCCCCCCCCCCCCCCCCCCCCCCCCCCCCCCCCCCCCCCCCCCCCCCCCCCCCCCCCCCCCCCCCCCCCCCCCCCCCCCCCCCCCCCCCCCCCCCCCCCCCCCCCCCCCCCCCCCCCCCCCCCCCCCCCCCCCCCCCCCCCCCCCCCCCCCCCCCCCCCCCCCCCCCCCCCCCCCCCCCCCCCCCCCCCCCCCCCCCCCCCCCCCCCCCCCCCCCCCCCCCCCCCCCCCCCCCCCCCCCCCCCCCCCCCCCCCCCCCCCCCCCCCCCCCCCCCCCCCCCCCCCCCCCCCCCCCCCCCCCCCCCCCCCCCCCCCCCCCCCCCCCCCCCCCCCCCCCCCCCCCCCCCCCCCCCCCCCCCCCCCCCCCCCCCCCCCCCCCCCCCCCCCCCCCCCCCCCCCCCCCCCCCCCCCCCCCCCCCCCCCCCCCCCCCGAACATATCTACCCTCAAATGGTGGAATATTCAATTTCAGTTTAGGAATATGGTCATGATCTCTTACCTGAGGTGGTGGTGCAGGCCTACCATTGCGATTATTTGCATGTGGATGACCTGGTCGTGGTGCTGGTGGTTGCACGTAGTTCTGATTTTGATCGACCTCATCCTCATAATCGCCCATGTAATCATCCTCCACCTCCGCAATAGCAGGATCCACAGAAACATCAACAGCAGTAGCAGCGACACCAGAAGTTTGGCCATGCCCAAGAGGAACACGTCTCACTTAGCAGAGGGTTGTTTCGTGACATGGAGGTGGTTGTTGTTGTTGTTGTTGTTGCAATGGTGCAGGAGAGGCCGCTGATGATTGTGGTAGATGCGTGAGTACTTCATCAAACTTGGCGTCCAACTTGGTGTCAATTGTCTTCTCAATGTCATCAATCCTCTCCAGTGCCTTTCCAAAGCTGGCCATCATGTCTTCCACCTGTTGACCTAACATTTGCTGAAATTTATCATGAAGCTCTTTCTTCGTCATGTTCTCCCAGTCAATCTCGTCAGCTTGTGATCCTGCCATGGTTAGCAGCAAATAGAAACACACAAGAATATAATCCTGCAGACTACTAGAAAGTGGCTGTGGTGGGGTGTCACAAATCCGTCAAGCAAATCTCAAATTCTTACCATTTCTTACCCAGCAGCATGTGGTGATCGGCAATCGTTGTAGTCAAAACTCTCAAAGCTTGGATAGAGTGATTACCAGGGAGAGTCAAACACACGACGTAGATGTATGTGGAGCTGGGATGGCTTATAATATGGTAGCAAAAAGATCAGCAATAATCAATTCAGAGATGCCAAGTAGAATAAACGCTCAACGACGGTACTGTGCTGGTCCTAGGCTAGACCGTACTAGAGACGCGAGCCTAGAACACTAACAAAATCATGGTGTGACACTTAAACAAGGGAAAAGCACACTCTGGATGTTTTTGCAAATCAACCTCTTCTATGGGACGGCAAAAGATTGATGGAATCCGAAACCTACTAAGACAAGGAAACACAAATCTGCAAACAGATGGATCTCGAAAGTAAACCTAATATGAGATGGACTCGGAGTGCTGGTGGTATATGGACTCGGATCGGTGGTGGTATATGGACGTGGGTCAATGGTGGTATATGGACTCGGATCGATGTTGGTATATGGACTCGAAGTGGTGGTGGTATATGGATACGGATCGGTGGTGGTATATGGATTTGGAGCGGTGGCGGATAAGCGGTGGTGGTAGATGGCAGGGGCAATGATGATGGTGCGGCGGCGGTGTGACTACTTATGACCAGAACTCAAAACTCTAAAAGACTAGACGCTAAGACCAGCAACTTGACACGATGATGCAACCGCAAATTCAACAAAGCAAAATACTGAAAAGACTATGCAATGGCCCAGACTGGTTCGGATATGATGAACTAACCCTAATTTTTTTGTGGCTTTTTCGTGGACTATAGCTATGATAACAGACTTGATCTAAACTACGCAAACTGTAAAATCTCACCGAGCAACCTGGAAATATGATACCACTTGATAGAGGTGAAGGTGTCCCGATGTTTCGTTGAGATGGTGACTATCGTTTTCTGTGGGAGTCGACCTTGACAATCAGACTATGAACGTGCGAGACATCGCGCCTTAGCAATCGCTAAACCAACTTCCGAGGGCTTATTGACCACGCCGGAGCATGATCAACTTGGCCACGAGGGTCTATTTCCTGCGAGCAAACGAAGAACAAGCAAGAAATTGAGATTGCAATCTGCATATTGTGAATATAAGAGGAAAGCTTTATTAATGAAGGTGGGGTTCTGTGACGCCTTTGTCTGGTCGTTGAATACAAACGAAGTATGCGAAGTTGCAGCTATGCCAAACTTTTAATCAAACCAAAACCCAAAGTCTAAACGACGCCCTAAGGGTTGTATATATGGAGGAAGAGGGGGAATTTCGTGACCCTTGGAAGAGGGGTCCGAAACCAACCCTATCTCTTGTTTCCCCACACATACGGACTCTAAACCCCCCCCCCCCCCCCCCCCCCCCCCCCCCCCCCCCCCCCCCCCCCCCCCCCCCCCCCCCCCCCCCCCCCCCCCCCCCCCCCCCCCCCCCCCCCCCCCCCCCCCCCCCCCCCCCCCCCCCCCCCCCCCCCCCCCCCCCCCCCCCCCCCCCCCCCCCCCCCCCCCCCCATATTTACGAATGCAGTAATATGCAATACATAGTGTGTTTTTTAGAATTACTTGTGTCATGTTGGAAACAATGTTGCTGGTGCCTTTACGTGTTACTACTGCTTTATTGTTCATGTATAATGCCTTCACATATTTGTGCCAAGCTAACATTCAATATATATTACAAACAGACGGGCGCAGCAACGCGCGTCAACGATGATCTAGTATTGCTTAAACATTGACGTTGTCTTGCACCATTAGCATATCTTGCATGCTCACTATGCATACACATTCTCTCCATAGGTTTGATTTCTCTCAATATTTGACACACACAGTCCCCCCCACCCTCCGAGCACACTATCTATCCCCATACAAGGTTATATAGCAACCACTGCCGTTGTGCTTATCTGCACCCCTACATGCACACCACCTTGATCTTCAAGGAGGGCATCAGGAAGAACGAAGACGATGACCAGACAGCACTAGAGACTGCGGGGCCATTTAGAAGCAGGATGATGTGATGATGGCTGAGTAACTCCTTTCCTCTCTCTCTCTCACAAAATTATCAATCTCTCAGCCCGCAAGATTCCCCTCTAGTCCATGTTCTTTTGAGCTCTGTCATCAAACCTTTTGTCTCTTCTCCTCCCTCATGCACAAAATC
>JAAAWM010010426.1:0-41165 GCA_036873465.1 Thinopyrum obtusiflorum | reverse complement strand
GCCATCGTAGCTCAAAGAATGAGGCTGAGCGAGGAGGAGGTGTGCAACCTATGAGACATAATTCCGCCACGTGATGACTTTGTCGGGGTGCCATTCGTGACCCGCCTGACAAGTACCATGGTCGATCGGCATGAAATGGTATGTTATACCGACTGTAGTAATTTGATGATATATATATGCTTTATTGTTATACTTACAAATGCAAATTATCCGATGATATGCTTAGTGAATCCGATGATATGCTTAGTGTAGAGTCCAATGATATGCTTTGTGGAATATAGTCGATGATATGCGTAGTATTGTGTCTTTTGATAGTGTAGAAATCTATACTTAATAGAAATATATTTGCAAGAGTATGTGCGAGGCTATTTATTAATTTATATGTTTTTCTTATTCAGAAATTGCCAAAGAACCTATCTGTGAGTTGTGGTATCGAGCCTGATGAAGAAGGCTCAGCTGGACTATGCCTTACCGCAAGGGGCTCCGTCACCACCTATACTTACCGCATGGACACAGATGGTCGGACACACTTAAACTCAGTTGGGTGGAAGAGATTCCTCGTTGGCAAGAATCTTCGTGTTGGACAGGCCATCCTAATTACTATCAGGAACACCAACCGCCCAGGCTTCAGGATGATGATCGTCGTCGATATCATCTAGAACTACATATGTGTGTGTGGCTATATCATCTAGAACTACATATGATGATCATCGTCGATATCATGTAGAACTACATATGATGATCGTCGTCCATATCATCTAGAACTACATATGATGATCGTCGTCGATATCACCTTGTACTGCTTGAGGATGCATGTTGATTATATATGAAATTGTTATCTAGTACTCCCTCCGTTCCAAATTACTCGTCGTGGTTTTAGTTCAAATTTGAACTAAAACCACGATGAGTAATTTGGAACGGAGGTAGTACTACCTAATACCTATAATGCTTTATGAAATTGATATCTAGTAGTACCTAGTATCTGGAAATTGCAGTTTATTGAAACTAAAACTGGGTAGGAAGCTGGGGAAATGATGAAACACATAGCAGTAGCGCGGGGCTAGGAAAGCGCTACAACTAACTAATAGTAGCGTGTTCTGGAAAAACGCTGCTGATATAGTCAATAGTAGTAGCGCTGGTGCAGACCGCGCTACTACTAACAGTTAGCTGTAGCGCCTTATTAGTAGCGCAGCTGCCCGCGCTGCTGATAGCCTCTAAACATGCGCTACTGCTAGGGTTTTCCCTAGTAGTGAGTCATCACTCGTGGAGCAGTGGCTTGAGGATTTTGCTTTGAAGCTTTTATGGCAGAATCTTGAGTTGTAGAGTCATCATTGGTGGAATAAGATGCAGCTTTGCGAAACTGACTATACAATGGACGAGTGCCTTCATCAATAACAGCAGCTTTGCCCTTCTCATCAGCTGAGGAAATAGTCCTTTTGAGGACTTCAATAGGAGGCAAATAGCTGAGATGATTTTGATAGTCATCCTGGTAATGAATTGAAGACCTTGATCTGATGAATTTCATGATCCAGGGAGCATAAGGCTTCAACTCAAAAGGTGACAGAGCAGCATTGGCCAAAGTCCTCATGAAGGAATCATGGTAGTTGATAGGAATGCCATGGATAATGTTGAACAACAGATTCTTCATGATGCCAACAACCTCTTCTTCATCAGAGTTGTGGCCCTTGATTGGACTGTGGGTTTTGGTCAGAATGCGATATACTATTCTGGGCACATAGAGCAATTCCTTCACGAGGAATGTGGTCCTTGGATCTTGGCCAGCCTGCAAAGGCTTCATCAACACTTGCATCAGATGATTTGAAAGTTCAGGTTCCTCATATATGAGCCTTGCACCTTCAGCAGGAGGACTGACTGGTACGATGTGAAGCAATTCAGAGGCCGGTGCTTTGTAATGAGTATTCTCAGTCCTCCAGTCGAGCACCCACGAGTTCACATCTTCCACATTGCGAGTGAGGTGCAGTGTAACATAGAATTGAAGAATGAGTTCTTCATTCCAGTCGCAGATGTCGGTGCAGAAGTTCAGTGTGGCACCCCGGCTCAGAGCAACCGGTTTACCTTGCATTGCCAGCCCAGAGATCATGTCTTCTGGCAACACACAACATCTTGGTACGGAAAACAACCACTTTATTGATACTAGTGGGACATAGTTCGATATTACATCAAGTAGCGAGGCCAAGCGGCACACACGGTGTGGCTGAACAATATGTACATTATTTAGTGAACATAAAGGGGGCCTCGATCACGGTAACTACGCGGCAGCGGAACGACGACGAAGCGGGACTCCATAGCACAGGGACACCGATGTGGACACGACCTTGACTCGGGCAGCACTTCGATCCAATGAATCTTTCCTGAAATCTGGCATGACACGCCAGGTCAGTACATTGAATGTACTTGCAAGCTCACAACAAGCATAAACATAATGACAGACAATATTATGATATTTATTCAAATTATCATCAATGCAAAAGCATACTAAGAATGTAGTGAACATAATCTCGTGCGTCAAGTCCCTCGGACTTTCTTACCAAACGGGTTACCTCGTAACCAAACTGTGATCGGTCTCGGATCACAAACGAAACCAACACTTTGGTCTCCATCATCAACATCATTTCTCAACCATCATCTTTCAAACAGTGCCAAGTGATTAACATTAGTGTGCATGATTATTTATAAATGTTGATCCATGGTGTGACCTACTTCCAAGTTGTCTCCGTAACTGAGGACGCGGCTATCGATAGATTAAATACACTCTGCAGAGGTAGCGCACTTTACCCACACCACGTAATCCATGGCCTCGCACTCCCATTCGGGTGGACCAATGGCATTCCGACGGAACCCTCCCATTGCCATGACACTCTCCCGGCCACTCCGACTTACTCCCCACTGGGCTAAGTCCTGGGTGGCCCCGTGCCTACCAAAGGCATCAACGGCCACCGTCGTGGCAAAACATAAACGGTCCCAAACGGGGACAAGGTACCATAACAACAAACGGGCACACAAGGTTATGTCTGCTTACTGGGCCAGGGTAACGCACGCCCATAACCTTCCCTCATTGGAGGTACCGACCAGAGGCATGACAACAGACCGAATAAAGGCCTTCCCATAAAGGCAAATGTGGTTGCACTGGGAAAAACTCGATTCAGTGGCACCATGACCCGATCAATGATATGTTCAAGTTGAGTTATTATCAGGTTTAACTAAAAGTAAAAATAACCGGTGTCATGATATGCCATGAAAATGCAACCTTACATTATGCATCACATATTATCGAAAATAAATGGATCAACCTCATCAAGTATTCCACTAACCATAATCATCAGCAAACTCATACCACTTCTCTGGTTATTATAATTCATCAAACTTAACCATGATATTAACTTAAAATAATCCATTTTCTTACTTAAGAAAATATTAACCAAACTAGTCCTTTTTCATAGTCATTTTATTATCACATAACCAAATATTACTTCTATGACTTAAACTAACTTAGTTAGTCTCAAACTACTGTAAACTAAGCATACCAAACAAAACAAGCATTCAACAGAAATAAATATTTATTTAAGTGATTTAAATGCATGAACTAAATCATTATTCAAGTTGGAAAATCACAAATATTGAGATGGCACCATAAAAATGTTGCTGTGGCTTGCCTTAGTGCAGATGAGGGTCACACTCCTCCTGGTGATCCTCAAGACAAGCTTCACCTTCTAAAAATAATTAAAAATAGAGAAAGAAAATATCAAGAAACACTCTAAAAATCACTAGAAAACCTAGAAAGCAAAGAAAAATCTCATTTTTGGTGAGCTGCTAGATCTTTTCATTAAGAACACAATGCAAAAAGAATCACTTCATTTGGACTTAAGGTTAAAAAGTTGTGGCTATTTGAAGTTATCTAAAAAATTTGAAATATAAATAAAATGACCAGGGGGGTGACGTCAGCGCCACGCCAGCGCGTACCGCTTTGGCCACGGGGCTGGGTGGCTGACAGTGGGCCACCACTGTCAGTTTTAGGGGGAGAGGGAGAGAAACAGAGGCGGGGCGGCGATGCACCGGCGTTTCTCCGGCGAGGAGAGGTCGGCGGCCAGATCCAGAAGGATAGGAAGCAAGAGGGGGTCGAGACGCACCTGCCCGTACCCATAGAATAGCTAGGGGTGGTCGGACGGGGTCGGAACGAGCCTCTCCAGCGGCGGCAGGAAGCAGAGGTCGCCGGAGTTGGAGACGACGGCGATGTGGGGCTGCACCGGGGGCTCCAACGGGGTCGGACGGCACCAGTGAAGCACCACAGAGGCTCTGGAAGAGTGGCTTGAGCTCGGGAGGGGCTGGAAAGGTGGAGGCGAACTGCGGGGATCGCCGGCGAGCTTGAGCTCGGGGACGGCGGCCTGGGGCCTGCCCGGCCGGGCTGCGGCTTTCTACTACGTTGTGGAGTGTGTAGGAGTGGTGGGTGATGCTTGAGGAGTCTGGGGTGGCCGTATTTATAGGCGAGCGAGGTGAGGGGATCGGGCTCCGCCGGAGAGCTTCTGGACACAACGCCCGGCGACGAACAACGTTAGCGAGAGGGGGAGAAGGCGACGCAGCTCACGCGGGTACTATGGGAGGGCGGAGACGAACACAGGAGCGGGGATGACGACGAACACAGTGGCGGGGCGCACTGTTGGGTTGGCCGGGTCATGCCCGTGCTCGCTGCGGCGAGCTCCGGCGTTGGCGAGTGCCAGCGAGGAGTTAAGAGGGTCGAGACGATGATCATGGCGCGGTTTGGCAAGGTGCGGCGGATCTCATCCTCGAGGGTAGGAGTAACTTCCATCATATTAGCAAGACCAGTATCAATAATGACCAGATTGAGTTGAGTGATCTCTTCCTGAAGTTCGGGAGGCAAGGACTCCATCATGGTATTCAGACTGGTAGGCTTGTGGCTGAGTGCATCAGCGACCACGTTGGCCTTACCCAGATGATAATTAATTCCAAGGTCATAATCCTTGACTAATTTGAGCCATCTTCATTGGCGGAGGTTTAAGTCTGGCTGAGTAAATATATACTTGAGACTTTTGTGGTCGGTAAATATTTGACACCTTTTTCCAGTGAGGTAGTGTCTCCAAATTTTTAGAGCATGAACAACCGCGGCCAACTCCAAATCATGAGTAGGATAGTTCCCTTCATGGGGTCATAGTTGTCGAGATGCGTATGATACAACCTTGCCATCTTGCATGAGTACGCATCCAAGACCTTGCCTGGAAGCGTCACAGTACACATCAAAGCTGCGGTAGATGTCCGGAAGAGTCAACATAGGTGCTGTTGTCAGTCTGGTCTTCAGCTCATTGAAACTTTTCTCATAGTCCTCAGTCCATTCAAATTTCTTATCTTTCTTGAGAAGCTCTGTCATTGGTTTGGCAATCTTAGAGAAACCTTCAATGAAACGGCGGTAGTACCCGGCTAATCCAAGGAAACTCCGGATTTGGGATACTGTCGTGGGTGCCATCCAATCAAGCACGTCCTTCACCTTACTTGGATCCACAGCTATACCTTCTGCTGACAGAACATGCCCTAGGAATCCAACTTGCTTGAGCCAAAACTCGCATTTACTGAATTTGGTGTATAGCTGATGGTCACGGAGTCTTTGTAAGACAGCTCTGAGGTGTCCCTTGTGCTTTTCTTCACCTTTTGAGTATATTAGGATATCATCGATGAAGACCACCACAAATTTATCCAGGAAATCCATGAATACTTTGTTCATCATATGCATGAAGAAAGCAGGGGCATTGGTGAGACCGAAGGACATAACGGTATATTCATAAAGACCATATCGGGTAGTGAACGCGGTCTTAGGAATATCTTCCTTTTTGATCTTGAGTTGGTGGTATCCAGTCCTTAAATCAATTTTGGAGAATACTTTTGCCCCACTGAGTTGATCAAATATATCATCAATCCTGGGCAGTGGATATTTGTTTTTAATAGTGACATCATTCAGCTGACGGTAATCCACACACATCCGGAGACTACCATCTTTCTTGTCCACAAATATTGCGGGTGATCCCCATGGTGAAGAGCTTGGACGGATATAACCTTTCTGGAGCATCTCATCAAGCTGTTTCTTTAATTCCATTAATTCTGACGAAGGCATCTGATAATACTTCTTGTATAATGCTGCGGTCCCGGGCACAAGGTCAATTGCAAACTCAAGTTCTTGGTCTGGCGGCATTCCTGGCAATTCTTCAGGGAATACATCGGGAAATTCACTGACCACAGGAATTAATCCCAATTCTTCAGCTACCGCGGTGAAGACTATTTCTTTCTTGGGTATGCTTTTGCAGGCATAGAATTTTGTAGTCCGCCCTTCCTAACTTGTGAAGGTTACTTCTCTGGTCGCGCAGTTAATGCATACTTGGTATTGGGTTAACCAATTCATTCCCAAAATAATGTCCAACTTGGCAGACTCGATGACTATCAAGTAAGTTGGAAAACAGACTCCTTTGATATCAATTTCCAAGTTACGGCAGACCAGATTGCTTCTGAGCAAAGATCCCGGGGATTGTACCAGCATATTATTTCTCAAAATCAAACAAGGAAATTTGTTTTGGGCAACAAAACTCCGCGAAATAAAAGAGTGGGAAGCCCCAGAGTCAAATAAAATTATTGCAGGTATGTTATTAACAGGAAACATACCAATGACGACTTCGGGGTCCTCTTGGGCTTCGTCTACGGAGAGGTGATGTACTTGCCCTTTGATGGTTTGTTGGACAGGGTACGGCCCCATATGGTTGACTTGTGGCCTGAATGGAGCATTTGTCTTGCCGTTCTTGGGACACTGTCTTGCATAATGTCCGGTTTGTCCACAACTGAAATAGGAATTGTTGCGCTGACACTCTTCTCGCACCGGGCTGGTTACGACATTCTTGACTTGGGTAGTGGTCTTGTTAACATTCTGCTGCCAATTGGGCTTGTATTCTACCTAAGTTTGCTGCCAAGTACGAGCCTTCTGTATTGGCTGACCATCCTTCTTAGGCTCAAACTTGTGCTTGTGATCATTATTGGCAGACTTGTTGTCATGTACAAGCTTGTGCTCCCTTTCAGCAATGAGGGCCTTGTTTACCAGAGTTTGGAAGTCCGGGAAATCAAACATACTGAGAGTGCATCGGAGGTGCTGGTTTAGTCCTCCAAGAAATCTGTCAACCTTTCTTTCTTCGGTGGCCACATCATAGAGGGAATAGCGGGCCAAATGATTGAACTTATGCAGATACTCACTAACGGACATACTTCCTTGGGTGAGCGCGAGGAATTCACGCTGCTTGACCTTCATAATACCAGCAGGAATATGATATTTGTGGAAATGATCCTTGAATTTTGTCCAAGTGATTTCTTCATCTGTGGGCCACATGGCTTTCGCATTATCCCACCATATAGAGGCAGCTCCTTCGAGATAATGTGTAGCAAACGGAACCTTGTCATCTTCTTCTGTACGAGAAATCTCAAGCTTTTTCTCAATAGTTCGTAACCAATCGTCGGCTTCCAAGGGATCAATAACTTGACTGAAACTAGGAGGCTTGGTTCTCTGAAAATCTGACAGTTTGGAGTGATGACCGTTCTGATTTCCATTCTGCCCAACCATAGCTTGTACACTTTTTAATAATTCAATCAGATCGTTATTCCTTCTTTCCTCAAACATGCACAAAATTTGCTCGGTGGAGGGCGGATGTGGCGGTGGAGGCGGTGGTGGATTGTACGGCTCGGGGGAATGTCCTGCCTGTCATGCTGAGCGACGAACAGGGACATCCTCACAAGTGTGACTACTGCTGCCTCCCCGCATCATCCTATTATTTGTTTTTCCCAAGATAACGCAACCGTGATGAGCAACATCCAAAATAGTAGGGAAAAGCCAGCGACAAAACCCGAAAGAAACGAAAACGGAATATCGAAGAAAAACACGGCGAATAATAAAAAAGTTCCAACATAATTATACATAGACTCATACATGAAAGATAAACACCATGATAAGTTCGACTACTCTCATACATGAAACGGAACATCATGACTCGTTCGACTACATCCGTACATCAACATGACAACTGCGGATACTCGAACGCTCCAGCGCTCTGCTGGTCCTGTTGGGTCCTCTCCTGAAGCGGACTCGGATCCTGAACTGACGATGTTAACCGAGACCTCCGGGTTAAAGGTAACACGACGATGCTGCCTCGAGGGCTCTCCCTCCGGGGCAGGGGCAGGATGAGGCTGGAGCATCGGGGCTATGGGGGTAGCGAGAAGGGAAACCCACTCAGCAGGAGCACTGAGGGAAGTTACGGTCGAGGTGCCCGAGCTACTCAGAGGAGTAACCGGGGAAACAGGCGAGCTAGAACCGGGTGGAATATAAGGAGTAAATCCCATGGATGGTGGAGTGGGATGTGACCTAGTGGCTACTAAAGCAGTGCGAGCACGAGTCAGCTCTCGAGCCAGCTCTCGAGCCAGCTCGTGAATCAGAAGGTAACTTGCGGTGATATAGCGAGAAAGGTGGCTAGTGATGATAGCTGGAACTACGTCGGTATTTCCCTGGAGAGGGAGGGATGATGTAGCACAGCGACGGTAGGTATTTCCCTCAGTTATGAAACCAAGGTATCGAACTAGTAGGAGAACCAAGCAACACAACGTAAGCATCACCTGCACACAAACAACAACACCTCGCAACCCGACGTGTTAAAGGGGTTGTCAATCCCTTCCGGGGTACGGCGCCTCAAGATAGGCAAGCGGACGTGAGGTAAATTGTAGTAGATTGATAGATCGAACGCCAAATAAAATAAATAAAAATAAAGCGCAGCAAGGTATTTTTGTATTTTTTGGTTTAATAGATCTGAATAAAAATGCAAAGGAAAAGTAGATCGCAAGGCAAATATATGAGAAAGAAGACCCGGGGGCCGTAGGTTTCACTAGTGGCTTCTCTCGAGAAAAATAGCAAATGGTGGGTAAACAAATTACTGTTGGGCAATTGATAGAATTCAAATAATTATGATGATATCCAGGCAATGATCATTACATAGGCATCACGTCCAAGATTAGTAGACCGACTCCTGCCTGCATCTACTACTATTACTCCACACATCGACCGCTATCCAGCATGCATCTAGTGTATTAAGTTCATGGAAAAACGGAGTAATGCAATAAGAACGATGACATGATGTAGACAAGATCCGTTTATCTATATGGTGATAGATATAGATCTCGTCTTTTTATCCTTAGTAGCAACGATACATACGTTACTACTGCAGGATACTGCTAACGCAACACTACGATCAGAGACCCTTTGCCGAAACTGTGTGCGATGCAATAATCGCAAACGGTGGTGTAAAAAAATCGTCAAAAAAGGTGCAAAATGTTTGCGATGGCGGAGCCATAAAACACGGTTAAGATTTTAGTTGCGTGTGCGATGAAGGACACACGGTTAATCCATTCAAACTGTCTGCGATGAGGTAGAACAACAGAAACGGGCAGCCATAACAATGTGTGTGCGATGCAGGACACACAGTTAATCCATTCGAACTATTTGTGATGAGGTAGAACAACATAAACGGGCAGCCATATCAATGTGTGTGTGATATATGGCATAGGTTAACTCGGACGAACTGTTTTTGATTAGGGAACACAACAGAAACGGTTCAACTTAACAAGATGTGTGTGATATGCAGCATACAGTTCACATGGATGAACTGTTTGCGATGAGCCAAAAGAACACAAACGAGTCGTGTAAACAAGATGTGTGTGATACGTGGCAAACAGCCGACTCGGATGAACTATTTGCGATGAGAAATTACAACACAGACGGTCAATACAGTTACTTCGTGTGCGATTCTATGTGTACAAAAAACTTTGAAAAATGCAAACTAGTTGCTTGCGATGGCTAGGAGTATCGCACACGATGCGTCTGCGAGTACTCGTGTGCGATGATTAGTATGTTACACATACGTTTCCTTATGTTAACATGTGTGTGAATTTGCAATATGGACAGTTAATATGCAAATGCCTTCTGGACATCGGGCACACGCTTAAACTCAATGAACTGTGTACGATACTAATACTTTCCATGAAAATTTATGAACTTGGGTAACAGCATTTGAGTAACATATATATAGTGGTTACACTATTCGACAAAAGGAGGATCTTCGTAACACGGTTTTGACAACCATATGGTCAATATCTACATACTTAACATAGTAACAACTATCACATTTTAAGAGGCTAAGGGCCAACAACCATATGGTCCATATCTACATACTTAACATATATAGTAACAGCTAGCACATTTTAAGAGGCTGAGGGCCAACAACCACAACTATCCACTGGAAGCAGCTTGATCATGGCGACTCGGCATCTTGTCAATGAAAAGGAAGAGCCCTCCTGTGCCTTGGTAGAGCATGAGTAGAACAGTGTCTCCAATTTTCCAATATGGATGCATTGCCACGAGAAGCGAGAACTTGTTAATTTGAATGGTTCCATTTTTACGGGAAATGCAGTACCTTGCAATCACTTTGGCGTTATTAGCAGGCACAAGTGTAATTCGACCACGCCAGGAAATTGATCCAGGAATTGCTACAGGGGGCAATTTCTGTTGACATGTAGAATAAAAAACAATTGTAACATATCGTTGAAGATATATATATATAGTTTATGAGCATCAACATTAAAATAAGACTTTTTACCAGCGCTTTGTGCACATAATTGGTCTTGTTCAGTGTGTGCACCATAGGTCTAATTAATCCCATCCAAAATCCAGCGTTCATACGCTGTGCTATCTCTGTCAGATTATCAACAAAGTTTATAACATGCTTCAAGTCCTTCCAGTGAAATTTGGTACGCTTAGTAACATACAGATCATTCACTATGCATCCAACATATCCTGCTTAAAAGGTGGAAAGGTATTATTTATTCAGAACATGGCAGAAGAATATATAGTGCGCATAAATTGGTAAATAGAATTTGTTACTGCCTAGGAACAGAGTTAGAATATGATATCACAATTGGTTGCTTAAATAGTGATCAATTGGTTGCTTAAATAGTAATATGACAGCATGGAGAAGGTTGAAAGGACACTAACCTCGATCAGACTTTGATCGGCTGATGACGTTGGGGAAGTAAACATCCATGTTAATTAGACCAGGCTGTGGTGCACGCACTAGAATTTTACTGCCAGCTTTCAGTTCATAACACTTAGACATTTTTCTCCAAAGGTCCGCATTAAAATAGGAGTGACCATCTTTATCAAGTTTTACGCTAACCGTCATTGTAAATCCATGCTGCGTTGTCAATATGACATCCTGGGAGTCATCAGCAAAGTAAAACCAAGATTTCCTTCTACTCCTGTTCTTGCAAAGCAAGGGATGTACTGCTTGAAATGAAAATTAAGATCGTAAATTAGATATATTGAAATAACAGAGCAAGATGCAAATATGGGAGTAACTGATATAATAGATCCATATATAGATGAAAGCAAAGTACAAAAATATAGAATTAAAAATAGATAATGTAACAAAGATTTGATGCAAATATATAGATAATGTAGCAACAGACGGTATATTAGGCCATGCCGACCGTGGTAGGTTGAGATTGAACATACCGAGCGCTCCCTGAAGTCATCCGGAATGGTGAGATAGAACTTCGTTTCCGACTGGCCACGACCATAGTTGCCCGATTTGTGCTCGCACTGTGGACACATGAATGAACACCCACGAATCAGCTAGAACAAAAATGATTCCACGGCGATTTCCGCCGGTTGATTAACAGCGACGGACGGACTGCAATAAGAGATGAGTGAATATTTTGCTAATTAAGTTGATTACCTTCTCCATGAGAAAAATCCCCGGCCCAATCCCGCAGAAAACCCCAGTCGACCAGAGTCCAGAATGTCGGTGCAGATAGGCGGCGGAAAGCGGTAGTGGCAAAATCCGGTGCGGTTTGGAGCGCGACCTACGCCCGCCGCCAACAGCCGTCGAGCTTAGGGTGCAGAGTTGCGGAGGAGTCCACGGCGAGTAAGTGGGGACAAAGTGGGCGAGGGTTTTCTTTTTCCTTTTGCATGTGTGAGTGAACACACACGGTTTGCAGAGGCGACGAAGATGAATCGTGTGCGATAGTAAATCACCGAGATTGAATGGGAATCCAAATTTCCTTTGTCCTTCATCCATGAGTTTTTTTCTATGATGAACATAAACCCTGCTAATCACCGTGTTCAAATTTGACACTTTTCCGAGTTCATTTACAATATTTAGGGGATTATGTGCATTTTATAGGCATTAATGCACATAATTCAAATTCAAACAATCGGTGCATGAAAGGGTGCACAAGAACGGTCTGGAAAAACCATACTCGTGGTATTTAGTAATTTCTCAAGCCTTTTACAAGGAATGGGCAGAGATTTCAATGGAATGCGTGGCAATAGTCAACCACAAATGCGTCATTTACTGGGTTATCAACTATATATAGAACAATGAAATATGTGCTTGAAAAACATGACGGCTGGCATGGTGCGATGGTATGGCCTCACCGTGCCCTGGTTAAAAGCTGAGAAGGTTTGATTTATGTTGTCATGCACGCCCTTCATAAATCGAACCATCACCGAGGAAGTTCAATGCTTTCAAGAGGGAAATCACCAAGATTGAAGGGGAATCCAAATTTCCGTCCTAGTTTGTCATTTAGCTTTTTCCAACGATCAACATACCGCCTCAAATGCAACGTGTTCAAATTTGACATTTTTCCGAACTCATACCATATTTAGGGGATTATGTGCATTTTCCAGGCATTAATTATGCACATAATTCAAATTCAAACAATCGACACATGAAAAGGTGCACAAGAATGGTCTGGAAAACCATGCTCGTGCTATTTAGTACATTCCCATGCCTTTTACAAGGAATGGGCAGATATTTCAAGGAAATGTGTGGCAATAGTCAACCATAAACGCGTCGTTTACTGGGTTAACAACTATACAAAAATGAAATACCCCCCCCCCCCCCCCCCCCCCCCCCCCCCCCCCCCCCCCCCCCCCCCCCCCCCCCCCCCCCCCCCCCCCCCCCCCCCCCCCCCCCCCCCCCCCCCCCCCCCCCCCCCCCCCCCCCCCCCCCCCCCCCCCCCCCCCCCCGGTCCAAATTTCCTTTGTCCTTTGTCCACGAGTTTTTTTCTATGATGAACATACAACCTGCAAATCACCGTGTTCAAATTTGGCACTTTTCCGGGTTCATTTGACATATTTAGAGGATTATGTGCATTTCCTAGGCATTAATGCACATAATTCAAGTTCAAACAATCGGTGCATGAAAGGGTCCACGAGAACGACCCGGAAAACCATGCTCGTGCCATTTAGTAAATTCTCATGCCTTTTACAAGGAATGGACAGATATTTTGAAGAAATGTGTGGCATAATAGTCAACCACAAATGTTTGTTTGTTGGGTTTTCAACTATAGAAAAAATGAAATAAATGCTTAAAAAATATAACGCCTGGCATGGTGCCATGGTATGACCTCACCATGCCCTAGTAAAAATTTGAGAAGGTTTGGCTTATGTCGTCATGCACGCCCTTCATAAATCGAACCATCACCGAGGAAGTTCCATGCTTTCGAGTGGGAAATCCCCAAGATTGAAGGGGAATCCAAATTTCTGTCCTAGTTTGTCATTCAGTTTTTTTCCAATGATCGACATACCGCCTCAAATGCAACGTGTTCAAATTTGACATTTTCCCGGGCTCATTTACCATATTTAGGGGATTATGTGCATTTTCTAAGCATCAATGGACATAATTCAAATTCGAACAATCGGTTCATGAAAAGGTGCACAAGAACGGTCTGGAAAACCATGCTCGTGTTATTTAGTACATTCTCATGCCTTTTACAAGGAATGGGCAGATATTTTAAGGAAATGTGTGGCAATAATCAACCATAAACGCGTCGTTTACTGGGATAACAACTATACAAAAAATGAAACACATGGTTGGAAAACATGACGCCTGGCGTGGTGCCATGGTATGGCCTCCCCATGCCCTGGTAAAAATTGAAGAATGTTTTCCTTATGTCGTGATGCACGCCTTTCATAAAATCGAACCATCATCGAGGAAGTTTCATGGTTTTGAGGGGGAAATCACCAAGATTGAAGGGGGGGTCCAAATTTCCTTTGTCCTTTGTGCACGAGTTTTTTTCTACGATGAACATACAACCTGCAAATCGTGTTCAAATTTGGCACTTTTCCGGGTTCATTTGCCATATTTAGGGGATTATGTGCATTTCCTAGGCATTAATGCGCATAATTCAAGTTCAAACAATCGGTGCATGAAAGGGTCCACAAGAACGGCCTGGAAAACCATGCTCGTTCCATTTAGTAAATTCTCATGCCTTTTACAAGGAATGGGCAGATATTTCGATGAAATGTGTGGCAATAGTCAACCACAAATGTTTGTTTGTTGGGTTTTCAACTATAGAAAAAATGGAATAAATGCTTAAAAAAACATGACGCCTGGCATGGTGCCATGGTATGACCTCACCATGCCCTGGTAAAAATTTGAGAAGGTTTGGCTTATGTCGTCATGCACGCCCTTCATAAATCGAACCATCACCGAGGAAGTTCCACGCTTTCGAGAGGGAAATCCCCAAGATTGAAGGGGAATCCAAATTTTCTTCGTTCTTTGCCCTGGAGTTTTTTTCTATGACAAACATACACCCTGCAAATCACCGTGTTCAAATTTGGCATTTTTCCAGGCTCATTTACCATATTTAGGGGATTATGTGCATTTTCTAGGCATTTAGCGCATATAAATCCAATCCAGCTACATGTGCACAGGTGTGATGTGAGGGACGTGGATTGCCGTTCGATCGCGGTGCATCCTACGGTGCACACGCGTGATCCGCGTGGCTGGGGTTTCGGCCAATCATAACGCAACACACCATAGGCTCAACGCACACGGTTTTCGGAAGCGACGGAGATGAACCGTGTGCAATAATGAACGAGCAAAATTGTAAGGGAAGCCAAATTTCTGTTGTCGTTTGTCGTTGAGCTCTTGAATACCACTGCACTGTATGGCTGCCCGGCCCCTCCATCACAGGGCTCTCTCCAGGCGTCGTCCATGGCACCGCGGCGCATAGTAACTGGTAAGGAAGCGATGGCATCCCGCCGCGCCGCGTTCCTCGCCGCCCGTGACCGCACACATGGTAAGGAAGCGATGGCATCTCGCCGCACCGAGTTCATCGCCACCGGCGGCCAAACAGTTACATGGGCGGACTTTGAGGCTGCCATGGCCGAATGGGTGGTGGATCTAGAGGCGGCCAAAGCCGCACAGAAGGAGCGAAAAAGGCAGCAAGCAGTCAAGAAAAGAGAGTCCCGCCGCCGCAAGAAAAAAGAGGCCGCACGCCGTGGTGAGGAGAGCTTGGCGGAGATCGAAGCACGGCGGGCTGCCGCTTACAAGGCCGGGAAGGAGAATGCCAGCGTCTGGCCAGCATGCCCCGATGGCAGCATGTGAGAAGTAGTTTAAGTTTGTAGTATTAGAGCAAATTACCAGTAGTACTTTAAGTTTGTAGTATTAACGTACAATGTCGGTAAGAGCATCCTTTGAGGGATTTGAGTGTTGATTAGCATGTGTGCCCGTGTGCATTTTTTTGCATTAATCATTAGAAGATCACAAAACACACGGTTTCTATGCCGTACCCGTCTGCGTTTTTTTGCGTTAATGACCCATAAGTCAGTTACCTGTGCGATGTTTCCTAATAAACCAGGCGTACCATTGACCCAAAAAAAATCAAGTACACGTGTACATTTTGTTTGAGACGGGAACTGCCAACTTTCTTTTTTCTCGCACATGAGTATTTTACGCGCTTCATCTGCGTTGTGTGTTTCCCCCGCCCAAGTTTCAAGTTTCGCAGCGAAATTTTCATTAGGCGCGCGATTTCAGAATTTATTCCTCCAACCACATCCCCACCCTCAGTATCCCCCCCTCGCATCTCCCCTACCGGCATCTCAAACCACCGCCGCCGCAACCATAGCTTCAACCACATCTACGTTCTGCTCGGATCCAGTCAGGTAACCCACCGATCTCTATCACGGCCCCGGCCTGATTGCTTAAATGGCGCCTGCGAAACATCCTCATGCGTCCAAATCCCCCCCGCCAGGAGCTGATGGAGGTCCATGGCGCGATGGTCGCTGTGCGTGTTGACCCGGAGGAACACCTCACCTCCGCCGCCGCCGGTGACATGGTGCAGGCTCTGGCCCAGATGAAGTCCCCCAGCGACTACCTCCCAGGACTTAACAGGTAAGATCTGACCAGCTAAATCTTACCAATACCACTTGCAAACTGCTATGATTTGTACGGTTGATGTATTAAGCATGTTCGTGCCTTGTTTATTTCAGTACTGCACACTGTGTGATGTTCAAATATTACCGTGTCTAGCTCAATTTCACCAATACCAGCAACAAACTTACAATACATGACTCAGGATATCACTAGAGATGCTGCCCATTTGCTATTTTTAGTGGATGCTAACCCTGTTGTACTTAACATGCCTGTCCATGTACTTACGCAGGGTCATAACGGTCGATGCTTTTGTTTGCCGTCGAGGTGAGCTGCATCCCATGTCTTACAGTACTTCACATAATTTGTGCAATTGCAGTTTAACTTCTACCATTTACTGGTTGCCTGTAGGTACACATGTCAGTGGCACTGATCCACGCTTCGACCTGGAGGAACAGCTCACCTCCGCCGCCGCTGACTTTGGGTGGGCTCTGGCCAAGATGAAGTGCCCCAGCAACTACCTCTCAGGACTTACCAAGTATGCACTCACCAGTTCAATCTTACCAATACCAGTTGCAATTAATGGCTATGTTCTGTACGGTTGATGTATTAAGCATGTTCTAGTAAACATGCCTAACACGTTTTTGCTACTTTCCCTACCTTTTTATAGACATCTGGGCCATTCTCTCCTCTGGCAGCACCTGCCTTGTGATGTTTAACTATGCGAATTGCATTTTTATCAGTACCGGTTTCAATGTCTATTAAGCCTGTTGCAATTAACAGTTGAATCCATTTTTAAACAGTTGTATTTCAATGGCTACAAACTTACAAAACATGACTTAGGATGCTGTTAAGCCTGTTGCAATTAACTGTTGTATCCATTTTTTAATCTGTCCATTTGCTACCATGCTACTCTCCGCAATGAAGATATACTAGAGATGCTGCTCATTTGCTATTTTTGGTGGATGCTAACCCTTTTGTACTTAACATGCTTGTCCATGTACTTACGCAGGGTCATAACGGCCGATGCTGTTGTTTGCTGTCGAGGTTAGCTGCATCCCATGTCTTACAGTATTTCACATCATTTGTGCAATTGCAGTTTAACTTCTACCATTTACTGGTTGCCTGTAGGTACATATGTCAGTGGCACTGATCCACACTTCGACCCGGAGGAACAGCTTGCCTCCGCCGCCGCTGACTTTGGGCTGGCTCTGGCCAAGATGAAGTGCCCCAGCAACTACCTCTCAGGACTTACCAAGTATGTACTCACCAGTTCATTATTACCAATACCAGTTGCAATTAATGGCTATGTTTTGTACAGTCGATGTATTAAGCATGTTGTAGTAAACATGCCTAACACATTTTAGCTATTTTCCCTACCTTTTTATAGACAACTGGGCCATTATCTGCTCTGGCAGCACCTGCCCTGTGATGTTTAACTCTGCCAATTGCATTTTTATCAGTACCGGTTTCAATGGCCATTAAGCCTGTTGCAATTAACAGTTGTATCCATTTTTAAAGAGTTGTATTTCAATGGCTACAAACTTACAAAACATGAATTAGGATGTTGTTAAGCATGTTGCAATTAACAGTTGTATCCATTTTTTAATCTGTCCCTTTGCTACCGTGCTACTCTTTCGAAATGAAGATATCACTGCAGATGCTGCCGTTTTATTACCATTTGCTATTTTTGGTGGATGTTAACCCTGTTGTAGTTAACATTGGCTTTCCATGTACTTACACAGGGCTACAATGGGCGATGCTGTTGTTTGCCGTCGAGGTTAGCTGCATCCCATGTCTTATACACCAACTATTCCTAAATATAAGTATTTTTAGAGATTCCAATATGGACTACATAAGGAGCAAAATGAGTGAATCTAGATTCTAATCTAAACTATATCTATAATTCTATATACATCTGTATGTAGTTCATATTGAAATCTCAAAAAAAATACTTGTACTTAGGAACATAGGTAGTTGTATTTTACATCATTTGTGCAATCTCAGTTTAGCTTCTAACATTTACTGGTTGCTTGTAGGTACATATATGAGCGGTACTGATCCACGCTTCGATCCCTTTTGCGTATGGGGCAATGAGATATTCATGAACAAGCGTCAAGTGAGGAAACTAAGAAAGATTGTTAGGCGAAAGAAACGGGTGATTGAATTAAGCTCTTTATTTACACTTTGTCGAAGACAACAGTGAACTTTAGGATGGTAAGTAATGTGTTGCCTTTTCTCCCTGCCCACAACAAGTTACTCTATTAGACCTCAGTATCTGACATTTTTCTCTTTTCAGTGGTTTCCAAAGCTATTTACTGATGATTACCTTGCAAACTACATGACCGGAGTGGAGGCAACTAAGGTTAAAGTATATAATTCATGCTACCATGATAATGCTCTAGAAGTTTTCCTGAAGGCGGTGAAGGATGGGCGAGCGATCGTCACAAGGGGTTGGACAAAAGTGGTTCGTGCCTATGGCATGCAGGAAGGCACATTATGGGCATTCCGCTTCTTCAACACCGTCGGCAGTCAAAATGATTTACACTTGTCTCTTCACCTTTACCGCCTTTAAATACTGTGGTTCATCATAGTTAATTGCTGCCTAATCCTGTAATTACTGAACATATTGTACTGGAAATTTTATTTATGGATTCGTTGTTGAACCATTGTGCTAAGAATTTGAATTGCATGTTTCATATTTCAAAATTTCCAATTCGAATAATAAATTACAAGCAAAAATAAAAAGAGAACAGATGGTCAGGGAACTTTGGAAATGGTTCTGGCAGTAAAAGCGCTTGTGATGGATAGCCCAATGCCACACAGTTTTCTACATCAAATCGTGTGTGATGTAGTTATTGAAAGCAAACAGTTAACCAAGGCAGAACATGTGTGATAGTTACACCTTTCACACACAAGCGTATACATAAAACTGTGTGGGATGTACATCCGAACGGAAACGTTTTCCCTGGATTGACTGTGTGGGATGTACATAAGAACGGAAACGTATTCCTTGGATTGACTGTGTGGGATGTACATACCTACGGAAATGATTTTCTGGGATTCACCGTGTGGGATGTACATACCTACGGAAATGATTTTCTGGGATTACCGTGTGGGATGTACATACCTACGGAAATGATTGGGTTTCGATGCCTCGCCCGATCGCACACGGCCCCAACCTGGGTCCCAGGAGGGCCTATCCCCGACGATTTCTGGGTCGTGTGGGAAGGACCCCCCTATCGCCCACACTCACTTGGTGACGGTTCCAAATGCCATCGCGGAAAGGGGTTAAAAACCGTTTGTTTAGGACCGACGCGCACCAGTGCGTGTCGGTTCCCTTTCTGTCACTGGGATCAAGCACCGTAAGATCGAACCCACTACCGGGCACCTCTTCCCATTACAAGATAAATAGATCAAGTTGGCCAAACAAAACCCAAATATCAGAGAAGAAATACGAAGCTATAAGAGATCATGCATATAAGAGATCAAAGAAACTCAAATAACTTTCATGGATATAAAAAGATATAACTGATCATAAACTCGAAGTTCATCAGAGCCCAACAAACACACCGCAAAAGAGTTACATCATATGGATCTCCAAGAGACCATTGTATTGAGAATTCAGCGAGAGAGAGAAAGCCATCTAGCTACTAACTACGGACCCGAAGGTCTACAAAGAACTACTCACGCATCATCGGAGAGGCACCAATGGAAGTGGTGAACCCCTCCGTGATGGTGTCTAGATTGGATCTGGTGGTTCTAGACTCTGCGGCGGCTGGATGAATATTTCATTGACTCCTCTAGGGTTTCTAGAATATTGGGGGTATTTATAGAGTAAAGAGGCGGTCCGGGGGGCACCCGAGGTGGGCACAACCCACCAGGGCATGCCAGGGCCTCCTGGCGCCCCCTGGTGGGTTGTCCCCTCCTCGGGACTCCCCCCAGGTGCAACCAGGGCCCATCTACTACCTTTTGGCCCATAAAAAATCATCGTGGATTTTCGTGGCATTTGGACTTCGTTTGATATTGATTTCCTGCGATGTAAAAAACATGGAAAAAACATCAACTGGCACTTGGCACTATGTCAATAGGTTAGTACCAAAAAATGATATAAAATGACTATAAAACATCCAAGATTGATAATAAAACAGCATGGAACAATCAAAAATTATAGATACGTTGGAGACGTATCAGCATCCCCAAGCTTAACTCATACTCGTCCTCGAGTAGGTTAGTGATAAAAACAGAATTTTTGATGTGGAGTGCTGTTTATCAAGTCATATCATATTCTTTTCTTTATAGCATGGACATTTGGACTTTTATGTGATTCAAAGCAATAGTCTAGTTTTGACATAATAATTTAGATACTCAAGCATATCAACAAGCAACCATGTCTTTCAAAATATCAATGCTAAAACAAGTTATCCCTAGCCCATCATGCTCAAACATTGATCCATTCATGAAACCCACTCGAATATTAACTACACCCAATACTTGAGCACGATCATATTGCCTCCTAGTTGGTGCTTTTGTAAGAGAGGATGGAGACTCAAATTTCAAAAATAAAAAAATTACATAGAGTAAAAGAAAGGCCCTTCGCTGAGGGAAGTAGGGATTTGTAGAGGTGCCAGAGCTCAAAGCAAAAAAATTAGAGATAAAAACATTTTGGGAGGTGTATCCATCCCACCAACAAAAACGGCTCAAAGCTACGAACATTTTCCATGCTAAATATGCCATAGGCGGTTCCCAAACAGAAAATAAAGTTTATTCCTTTTTCCACCATTCTTTCACTTTCCATGGCTAGCCGTATCCACGGGTGCCCTCCATACCAACACTTTCCAAGGAATTTATTATTTGACAATCATAAAGTAAATATTTTTTTTGCATTTCGGGACTGGGCATCCCTAAAACCTTTGCCTTACTATCGTGCAATGACAAGTGAATAAACACGCATCTTGAGAATAACACATCTAGCATGGAAAATATTAGCCAACCGTTACCGTTCCGCGAGCGAAACAAACACACAAAAGAGAAGTCTATTTTGAAAATTAGAGATGGCACATGCAAATTTGCTTAGAATGGCAAAATAATACCACATATAGGTAGATATAGTGGACTCATGTGGCAAAACTAGTTTAAAGGATTTTGGATGCACAAGTAGAGATCATACTTAGTGCAAAATGAAGGCTAGCAAAAAGATTGAGAAGCGACCAACCAAGAAATGAATAATCTCATAAGCAAGCATTAAGCATAATTAACACCGAATAATGCACCACAAGTAGGATATAATTTTCATTGCATGATTATTGACTTTCGTGCATGCATAGGGAATCACAAACCTTAACACCAATGTTCTTACTAGAGCACAATTACTCATCAACATAACTCACATATCACATCATCATATCTCAAAACTATTACTAGAATCAAGTTTATTTTGTCCAACGATCTTCATGACATTTTATTTTTCTTTATCCTTCTTGGATATCTATCACTTTGGGACTAACTTTTATGTGTCGCTTTTCATAAGCTCAAACAAGTATAAGTGAAGATCATGAGCATAACAAATTTTCTTTCTCTCAAAATAATTTAAGTGAAGCAAGAGAGAATTTCTTCAAAATTTTACTAACTCTCAAATAAATCTAAGTGAAGCAAGAGAGCATTTCTTCAAAAATAACAAAGCACACCGTGCTCAAAAAGATATAAGTGAAGCACTAGAGCAAGTCCTAGCTCATAAAAGATTTAAGTGAAGCATAGAGAGCAATTCTAACAAGTCATGATATAATTTTGGCTCTCTCAAATAGGTGTTTCCAGCAAGGGTTGATGACTTAAAACACAAAATAAAACAAGCAAATACACATATCATACAAGACGCTCCAAGCAAAACACATATCATGTACGAATAAAAATATAGCCTCGAGTAAAATACCGATAGTTGTTGGAAGAAAGCGGGGATGCCACTCGGGGGCATCCCCAAGCTTAGTTGGTTGCTCATTCTTGGAAAATATCTTGGGATGCCGGGGCATCCCCAAGCTTAGGCTCTTACATCCTTCCTTCATCCATCGTAAGATAACCCAGAACTTGAAAACTTCAATCACACAAAACTCAACAAAACCTTTGTGAGATCCGTTAGTGTAAGAAAAATAAATCACTACTATAAATGCTGTATCAAACCAATTCATATTTTGTTTTTATGTTATATCTACTGTATTCCAACTTTTCTATGGCAAAAACTCATCAAAGAAAACCATAGAGCCATCAAAATAAGCACACAACACAAAGAAAACAGAATCTTTCAAAACAGAACAGTCTGTAGCAATCTGACTTTAGCTAATACTTCTGGAACTCCAAAAATTCTACCAAATTAGAAAGACCAGGGTAATTTGTATATTAATCCTCTTCAAAAAGAATCAGAGCAAAATCTATTTTCTATGATTTATGAAAATTATTTTCGTGAGCACAAAGTTTCTGTCTTTTTCAGCAAGAGCAAACAACTATCACCCAAGAAGATCCTAAAGGCTTTACTTGGCACAAACACTAATTAAAACACAAAAAACGCAATCATACCAATAGCATAATTGTGTAAACAATCAAGAACATAAAGCAAAAAGCAAAAATAAATTTTATTCATTGGGTTGCCTCCCAACAAGCGCTATAGTTTTACGCCCTTAGCTAGGCGTAAGGCAAGGATCTAAGTTTTGTCATCTTTGTCCAACTCTACAATCAAACACTTAGAATCCCTCAAAGATTTAGCATAAAGATTTTCAATGACAAAACTCCTAGGAATAAGTTCAAAGATTTCATTCTTGCAAAAAGTATCTCTTATCACTTCAACAAAATCAGGATGGATACTAATCATCTTAAGATCTCCTTTATCACTAGAAGTTGCACCCTTGTTTTTGGATCTCCTACTCTTTAAGGGAGTTTCCTCAATAATTTTAGTGGTAGTGAAAGCCGTGCTTAGATTACTAAAGATTTCTTCCAATTTATCAATCCGAGACGGACTTTCTTCTATTCTTTCACGGATTTAAGTACCCCTCTCTTTTAACAACTTAAAAATATCGCCCGCTTTTGACCCAAGATTAGTAGCAAAATTATGCATCTTTTTATGTATAATCTCCATATGATCTTCGGTGAGCATTTTCTTTTCAATAGCATCTAATCTTTCCATAACATGCTCAAGAGTCAAAATTGTTTCATTAACCATAAGAGGTGGTGAGCCCACTAAATTTCTCATAGCATTAAGAGCATCAAAAGGAGGGCTCATTAAGAAATTCCCACCGGTAATCGTATCAAGGACGAATCTATACGAAGTGGTGATGCGAACATAAAAACAACGCAGAAGCACAATGGTAGATTGCTTACGGATAGATCTATTATGAGCATTGCAAATTCTATACCAAGCATCTTTTAAACTTTCTCCTCCCCTTTGTTTAAAGTTGAGAACCTCGTTCTCAGGAGTGCAAGCAATAGAGTAGGAATTATCCATAACGGCAAACAAGATCTCACACACAAAAATAGATCTGGCAAGAAAACGGCGAACGGAAAAAGAGAGGCGAATAAAACGGCAAATTTTTGTGAAGTGGGGGAGAGGAAAACGAGAGGTAAATGGTGAATAATGTAAATTGCAAGGAGATGAGATTTGTGATTAGGAACCTGGTTATGTTGAAGATCCTCCCCGGCAACGGCGCCAGAAATTCTTCCTGATGATAGCTGGAACTACGTCGGTATTTCCCTGGAGAGGGAGGGATGATGTAGCACAGTGATGGTAGGTATTTCCCTCAGTTATGAAACCAAGGTATCAAACCAGTAGGAGAACCAAGCAACACAACGTAAGCAGCACCTGCACGCAAACAACAACACCTCGCAACCCGACGTGTTAAAGGGGTTGTCAATCCCTTCCGGGGTATGGTGCCTCAAGATAGGCAAGCGGACGTGAGGTAAATTGTAGTAGATTGATAGATCGAATGCCAAATTAAATAAATAAAGATAAAACGCAGCAAGGTATTTTTGTATTTTTTGGTTTAATAGATCTGAATAAAAATGCAAAGGAAAAGTAGATCGCAAGGCAAATATATGAGAAAGAAGACCCGGGGGCCGTAGGTTTCACTAGTGGCTTCTCTTGAGAAAAATAGCAAACTGTGGGTAAACAAATTATTGTTGGGCAATTGGTAGAACTTCAAATAATTATGACGATATCCAGGCAATGATCATTACATAGGCATCACGTCCAAGATTAGTAGACCGACTCCTGCCCGCATCTACTACTACCCCCCCCCCCCCCCCCCCCCCCCCCCCCCCCCCCCCCCCCCCCCCCCCCCCCCCCCCCCCCCCCCCCCCCCCCCCCCCCCCCCCCCCCCCCCCCCCCCCCCCCCCCCCCCCCCCCCCCCCCCCCCCCCCCCCCCCCCCCCCCCCCCCCCCCCCCCCCCCCCCCCCCCCCCCCCCCCCCCCCCCCCCCCCCCCCCCCCCCCCCCCCCCCCCCCCCCCCCCCCCCCCCCCCCCCCCCCCCCCCCCCCCCCCCCCCCCCCCCCCCCCCCCCCCCCCCCCCCCCCCCCCCCCCCCCCCCCCCCCCCCCCCCCCCCCCCCCCCCCCCCCCCCCCCCCCCCCCCCCCCCCCCCCCCCCCCCCCCCCCCCCCCCCCCCCCCCCCCCCCCCCCCCCCCCCCCCCCCCCCCCCCCCCCCCCCCCCCCCCCCCCCCCCCCCCCCCCCCCCCCCCCCCCCCCCCCCCCCCCCCCCCCCCCCCCCCCCCCCCCCCCCCCCCCCCCCCCCCCCCCCCCCCCCCCCCCCCCCCCCCCCCCCCCCCCCCCCCCCCCCCCCCCCCCCCCCCCCCCCCCCCCCCCCCCCCCCCCCCCCCCCCCCCCCCCCCCCCCCCCCCCCCCCCCCCCCCCCCCCCCCCCCCCCCCCCCCCCCCCCCCCCCCCCCCCCCCCCCCCCCCCCCCCCCCCCCCCCCCCCCCCCCCCCCCCCCCCCCCCCCCCCCCCCCCCCCCCCCCCCCCCCCCCCCCCCCCCCCCCCCCCCCCCCCCCCCCCCCCCCCCCCCCCCCCCCCCCCCCCCCCCCCCCCCCCCCCCCCCCCCCCCCCCCCCCCCCCCCCCCCCCCCCCCCCCCCCCCCCCCCCCCCCCCCCCCCCCCCCCCCCCCCCCCCCCCCCCCCCCCCCCCCCCCCCCCCCCCCCCCTTTCCTGCGATGTAAAAAACATGGAATAAACAGCAACTGGCACTTGGCACTATGTCAATAGGTTAGTACCAAAAATGATATAAAATGACTATGAAACAGCATGGAACAATCAAAAATTATAGATACGTTGGAGACGTATCAGCTAGCAGCGCTATCAGACTCCGGATCAATGATAGGGAAACGGACACGACCATTGTCGTGCAAGGATGGATAGTAGTGGAAACCTGGGTGAGTCTGCATCCGGACCTCGTTATAGCGCAGCTCGACGAGGACCTCAAATGTAGCAAACTGGACAACCTAAGAGGCGGTGGAAGCGAAACCGCTCCTGGAGGTACGAGTGTAAGAGCTTGAGGATGAACTGGTGCATAGAGTAACCACGGCATGATACTCGTATACTGAGTCTGCTAGACGCTCCCGGTACACTCGATACATCGGGTCATCACCTTGAGGGTAGAGGCGGCGCCATACATTCCGAAGAAGGTGCATCGACGTGTACGGCAATAGCTCCAACTGGCATGGATACGACACTGGAGCCATCTACACTCACAGCCATTAGTTGGTTAGAAATAAAAATAAAACGAGTGCATGCAATGCAACAATCAGCTACAAACACTACCGACACTCAAATTCTAATCTGGCTAACGTCCAGTTAACACGTCGGTGGTCTAGCGTGTCCTATAGTCAGCGCGGCTCTGATACCAAGTGTTGTGGCACCCCGGCTTAGAGCAACCGGTTTACCTTGCATTGCCAGCCCAGAGATCATGTCTTCTGGCAACACACAACATCTTGGTACAGAAAACAACCGCTTTATTGATACTAGCGGGACATAGTTCGATATTCATCAAGTAGCGAGGCCAAGCGGCACACACGGTGCGGCTGAACAATATGTACATTATTTAGTGAACATAAAGGGGGCCTCGATCACGATAACTACGCGGCAGCGGAACGACGACGAAGCGGGACTCCATAGCACAGGGACACCGATGTGGACATGACCTAGACTTGGGTAGCACTCCGATCCAACGAATCTTTCCTGAAATCTGGCATGACATGCCAGGTGAGTACATTGAATGTACTTGCAAGCTCACAACAAGCATAAACATAATGACAGACCCCCCCCCCCCCCCCCCCCCCCCCCCCCCCCCCCCCCCCCCCCCCCCCCCCCCCCCCCCCCCCCCCCCCCCCCCCCCCCCCCCCCCCCCCCCCCCCCCCCCCCCCCCCCCCCCCCCCCCCCCCCCCCCCCCCCCCCCCCCCCCCCCCCCCCCCCCCCCCCCCCCCCCCCCCCCCCCCCCCCCCCCCCCCCCCCCCCCCCCCCCCCCCCCCCCCCCCCCCCCCCCCCCCCCCCCCCCCCCCCCCCCCCCCCCCCCCCCCCCCCCCCCCCCCCCCCCCCCCCCCCCCCCCCCCCCCCCCCCCCCCCCCCCCCCCCCCCCCCCCCCCCCCCCCCCCCCCCCCCCCCCCCCCCCCCCCCCCCCCCCCCCCCCCCCCCCCCCCCCCCCCCCCCCCCCCCCCCCCCCCCCCCCCCCCCCCCCCCCCCCCCCCCCCCCCCCCCCCCCCCCCCCCCCCCCCCCCCCCCCCCCCCCCCCCCCCCCCCCCCCCCCCCCCCCCCCCCCCCCCCCCCCCCCCCCCCCCCCCCCCCCCCCCCCCCCCCCCCCCCCCCCCCCCCCCCCCCCCCCCCCCCCCCCCCCCCCCCCCCCCCCCCCCCCCCCCCCCCCCCCCCCCCCCCCCCCCCCCCCCCCCCCCCCCCCCCCCCCCCCCCCCCCCCCCCCCCCCCCCCCCCCCCCCCCCCCCCCCCCCCCCCCCCCCCCCCCCCCCCCCCCCCCCCCCCCCCCCCCCCCCCCCCCCCCCCCCCCCCCCCCCCCCCCCCCCCCCCCCCCCCCCCCCCCCCCCCCCCCCCCCCCCCCCCCCCCCCCCCCCCCCCCCCCCCCCCCCCCCCCCCCCCCCCCCCCCCCCCCCCCCCCCCCCCCCCCCCCCCCCCCCCCCCCCCCCCCCCCCCCCCCCCCCCCCCCCCCCCCCCCCCCCCCCCCCCCCCCCCCCCCCCCCCCCCCCCCCCCCCCCCCCCCCCCCCCCCCCCCCCCCCCCCCCCCCCCCCCCCCCCCCCCCCCCCCCCCCCCCCCCCCCCCCCCCCCCCCCCCCCCCCCCCCCCCCCCCCCCCCCCCCCCCCCCCCCCCCCCCCCCCCCCCCCCCCCCCCCCCCCCCCCCCCCCCCCCCCCCCCCCCCCCCCCCCCCCCCCCCCCCCCCCCCCCCCCCCCCCCCCCCCCCCCCCCCCCCCCCCCCCCCCCCCCCCCCCCCCCCCCCCCCCCCCCCCCCCCCCCCCCCCCCCCCCCCCCCCCCCCCCCCCCCCCCCCCCCCCCCCCCCCCCCCCCCCCCCCCCCCCCCCCCCCCCCCCCCCCCCCCCCCCCCCCCCCCCCCCCCCCCCCCCCCCCCCCCCCCCCCCCCCCCCCCCCCCCCCCCCCCCCCCCCCCCCCCCCCCCCCCCCCCCCCCCCCCCCCCCCCCCCCCCCCCCCCCCCCCCCCCCCCCCCCCCCCCCCCCCCCCCCCCCCCCCCCCCCCCCCCCCCCCCCCCCCCCCCCCCCCCCCCCCCCCCCCCCCCCCCCCCCCCCCCCCCCCCCCCCCCCCCCCCCCCCCCCCCCCCCCCCCCCCCCCCCCCCCCCCCCCCCCCCCCCCCCCCCCCCCCCCCCCCCCCCCCCCCCCCCCCCCCCCCCCCCCCCCCCCCCCCCCCCCCCCCCCCCCCCCCCCCCCCCCCCCCCCCCCCCCCCCCCCCCCCCCCCCCCCCCCCCCCCCCCCCCCCCCCCCCCCCCCCCCCCCCCCCCCCCCCCCCCCCCCCCCCCCCCCCCCCCCCCCCCCCCCCCCCCCCCCCCCCCCCCCCCCCCCCCCCCCCCCCCCCCCCCCCCCCCCCCCCCCCCCCCCCCCCCCCCCCCCCCCCCCCCCCCCCCCCCCCCCCCCCCCCCCCCCCCCCCCCCCCCCCCCCCCCCCCCCCCCCCCCCCCCCCCCCCCCCCCCCCCCCCCCCCCCCCCCCCCCCCCCCCCCCCCCCCCCCCCCCCCCCCCCCCCCCCCCCCCCCCCCCCCCCCCCCCCCCCCCCCCCCCCCCCCCCCCCCCCCCCCCCCCCCCCCCCCCCCCCCCCCCCCCCCCCCCCCCCCCCCCCCCCCCCCCCCCCCCCCCCCCCCCCCCCCCCCCCCCCCCCCCCCCCCCCCCCCCCCCCCCCCCCCCCCCCCCCCCCCCCCCCCCCCCCCCCCCCCCCCCCCCCCCCCCCCCCCCCCCCCCCCCCCCCCCCCCCCCCCCCCCCCCCCCCCCCCCCCCCCCCCCCCCCCCCCCCCCCCCCCCCCCCCCCCCCCCCCCCCCCCCCCCCCCCCCCCCCCCCCCCCCCCCCCCCCCCCCCCCCCCCCCCCCCCCCCCCCCCCCCCCCCCCCCCCCCCCCCCCCCCCCCCCCCCCCCCCCCCCCCCCCCCCCCCCCCCCCCCCCCCCCCCCCCCCCCCCCCCCCCCCCCCCCCCCCCCCCCCCCCCCCCCCCCCCCCCCCCCCCCCCCCCCCCCCCCCCCCCCCCCCCCCCCCCCCCCCCCCCCCCCCCCCCCCCCCCCCCCCCCCCCCCCCCCCCCCCCCCCCCCCCCCCCCCCCCCCCCCCCCCCCCCCCCCCCCCCCCCCCCCCCCCCCCCCCCCCCCCCCCCCCCCCCCCCCCCCCCCCCCCCCCCCCCCCCCCCCCCCCCCCCCCCCCCCCCCCCCCCCCCCCCCCCCCCCCCCCCCCCCCCCCCCCCCCCCCCCCCCCCCCCCCCCCCCCCCCCCCCCCCCCCCCCCCCCCCCCCCCCCCCCCCCCCCCCCCCCCCCCCCCCCCCCCCCCCCCCCCCCCCCCCCCCCCCCCCCCCCCCCCCCCCCCCCCCCCCCCCCCCCCCCCCCCCCCCCCCCCCCCCCCCCCCCCCCCCCCCCCCCCCCCCCCCCCCCCCCCCCCCCCCCCCCCCCCCCCCCCCCCCCCCCCCCCCCCCCCCCCCCCCCCCCCCCCCCCCCCCCCCCCCCCCCCCCCCCCCCCCCCCCCCCCCCCCCCCCCCCCCCCCCCCCCCCCCCCCCCCCCCCCCCCCCCCCCCCCCCCCCCCCCCCCCCCCCCCCCCCCCCCCCCCCCCCCCCCCCCCCCCCCCCCCCCCCCCCCCCCCCCCCCCCCCCCCCCCCCCCCCCCCCCCCCCCCCCCCCCCCCCCCCCCCCCCCCCCCCCCCCCCCCCCCCCCCCCCCCCCCCCCCCCCCCCCCCCCCCCCCCCCCCCCCCCCCCCCCCCCCCCCCCCCCCCCCCCCCCCCCCCCCCCCCCCCCCCCCCCCCCCCCCCCCCCCCCCCCCCCCCCCCCCCCCCCCCCCCCCCCCCCCCCCCCCCCCCCCCCCCCCCCCCCCCCCCCCCCCCCCCCCCCCCCCCCCCCCCCCCCCCCCCCCCCCCCCCCCCCCCCCCCCCCCCCCCCCCCCCCCCCCCCCCCCCCCCCCCCCCCCCCCCCCCCCCCCCCCCCCCCCCCCCCCCCCCCCCCCCCCCCCCCCCCCCCCCCCCCCCCCCCCCCCCCCCCCCCCCCCCCCCCCCCCCCCCCCCCCCCCCCCCCCCCCCCCCCCCCCCCCCCCCCCCACAAACCACCACTTCAAGGTACTGTAATGAACTCATTCTTTATTTATATTGGTATTAAACCTACTGTATTCCAACTTCTCTATGGTTCATACCCCCCGATACTAGCCATAGATTCATCAAAATAAGCAAACAACACACGAAAAACAGAATCTGTTAAAAACAGAACAGTCTGTAGTAATCTGTATCTAACGCAAACTTCTGTAACTCAGAAAAAACTACCAAAATAGGAAGACCTAGATAATTTGTTTATTGATCTACTGCAATTGGAATCAGTATTTTATCACTTTCTGGTGATTTTTAACAATCGTTTTGATGAGCAGAAAGTTTCTGACTTTTTCAGCAAGATCAAATAATTGTCATCCAAGAAGATCCTATAGGTTTTACTTGGCACAAACACTAATTAAAACATAAAACCACATATAACCAGAAGCTAGATCAAATATTTATTACTAAACAGAACCAAAAAGCAAGAAACAAAAATAAAATTGGGTTGCCTCACAACAAGCGCTATCGTTTAACGCCCCTAGCTAGGCATAAAGGCAAGGATAGATCTAGGTATTATCATCTTTGGTTTTTAATTTTTTAGCGGAGTCATGCTCGAATCTGGGAGGTTCTTTATGTTTCCCTTCATATTCGGAAATTTTTAGATCTAAAGAATCCAACCGCTTATTGCAAACGGTAATCAACATATTCATGCGGTGAAGATTTCCGCTAACACTCTTAAGAGGTTCAAGAGACTTTTGTAAAATTTCCGTTACTTCGCAAATCTTCTCAAAAACTTGTGTCTCTTCCTGGGTATGATGTGGCCCCTTTTGTTGAGGTAGTGTTCCCACTATTCCCTCTATGATTTCATGCGCAATACTGGGATCAATTTCGATAAAATTTCCTTTGGCAACGCAATCCAAGAGTTGTCTATGGGACATATTTAGTCCAACATAAAAATTGCGAACTAAAATTCTAAAACTCACCTCTAAGGTGCAATTACGATAAGATTCCATCATCCTATACCAAGCATCTTTTAAGTTTTCTCCTTGTCTTCCCCCCCCCCCCCCCCCCCCCCCCCCCCCCCCCCCCCCCCCCCCCCCCCCCCCCCCCCCCCCCCCCCCCCCCCCCCCCCCCCCCCCCCCCCCCCCCCCCCCCCCCCCCCCCCCCCCCCCCCCCCCCCCCCCCCCCCCCCCCCCCCCCCCCCCCCCCCCCCCCCCCCCCCCCCCCCCCCCCCCCCCCCCCCCCCCCCCCCCCCCCCCCCCCCCCCCCCCCCCCCCCCCCCCCCCCCCCCCCCCCCCCCCCCCCCCCCCCCCCCCCCCCCCCCCCCCCCCCCCCCCCCCCCCCCCCCCCCCCCCCCCCCCCCCCCCCCCCCCCCCCCCCCCCCCCCCCCCCCCCCCCCCCCCCCCCCCCCCCCCCCCCCCCCCCCCCCCCCCCCCCCCCCCCCCCCCCCCCCCCCCCCCCCCCCCCCCCCCCCCCCCCCCCCCCCCCCCCCCCCCCCCCCCCCCCCCCCCCCCCCCCCCCCCCCCCCCCCCCCCCCCCCCCCCCCCCCCCCCCCCCCCCCCCCCCCCCCCCCCCCCCCCCCCCCCCCCCCCCCCCCCCCCCCCCCCCCCCCCCCCCCCCCCCCCCCCCCCCCCCCCCCCCCCCCCCCCCCCCCCCCCCCCCCCCCCCCCCCCCCCCCCCCCCCCCCCCCCCCCCCCCCCCCCCCCCCCCCCCCCCCCCCCCCCCCCCCCCCCCCCCCCCCCCCCCCCCCCCCCCCCCCCCCCCCCCCCCCCCCCCCCCCCCCCCCCCCCCCCCCCCCCCCCCCCCCCCCCCCCCCCCCCCCCCCCCCCCCCCCCTACAATACATTTTCCATTAAATAATGCAAAGTACTGGATTGCGGGAAAATGAATGCTCTTTATTCTATGTTGTGTCACTCCCCTAGTCTCACCATAGCAAAGACTAGTCAAGAATATCTCAAACTCAGACCTTGGCGGTTCATCGAGCGAACCCCTGAATGGAATTTTGCAGTGGTGAGCGAATCTCTCTAAGGATATGGTAAATGGATTTTCATACAGTTTAAATGACACCCTAGACTCACGAGGATGGAATTTAAATCCTTTGACAAATGATTCAGTGAGAGTGAGGTGTTGGTCGCACTTATCTGAAATGTAGGGCCAAAGATCGGCATTGTGAACATATTGCTCAAATTCCTCCTTAATGCCCACGCTCACCATATAATCCTTGCATGGCCATAACCATGTTTTGGTGGCGACACTTCAAATGGAACTTTCACTCGGTTCAACATAAGACCTACGAGCGGAACTGCTACTAGAAGATGCCTCCGGGGATCTCCTCCTTGAAGAACTCCTTCCAAAAAGGTTCATCATATTTGCGTACAATTTTCTGAAAATTTTGGGTCACAAATTTTTATCAATAGAACTTTACAAAAATGAAAGCAAATACTCATAGGGATGTATAGAGGCCATAGCAAGCATTCAAACTAGTTAGAACTCTAAGAATTCAACATGCAAGCTCATCTACAACAGCACCAAGAGTAGCTAATTATTCAAAATATAAACGACTAAAGCAAAAACTAATTGGACACATGGAGGAGTCACATACCAAGTAACAATTCCCCGAAACAGTTTAGAAAACGGAGCTTCGAGCAAACAGATCGAAATCCGCGGTTTCGGGAGCAAGAACATGAGAGAGAGCAATGGTGATTTTTTCTGGATGAATGTGGTGATGTGGGAAGAAGAAGTAAGTGAGGGGACCATGTGGGGACCACAACCCACCAGGGCGCGCCTGGGAGTCCTGGCACGCCCAGGTGGGTTGTGCCCACTTAGTGCACCTCCCTCTGATATTATTTGCACCAGAAATTCTTAAATATTCAGAAAAAAATCTTATTAAATTTTTAGAGCATTCTGAGAACTTTTATTTTTGGGTCATTTTTTATTGCACGAAAAACTCAAAAAACAAACAAAGCATGGCATTTTATTTTATTTAACTAAGAAAAACAGAAAACAAAGGGTAGGGATAGAAGGTAGTGCTCACTAAATTCATCAATTAATAAGGTTGATCAAGTCTTATTAATAAACACTTTCAATTAATATGAAACTGAAGAACTTTTGTAAATCACTAAGTTACCTCAACTGGGATATGAATGTCCCCAACAATAAGCATTTCATATTTCTTTTTAACAGTAGGTAGATGTAGTTGAAAACTTCCAATAGTGATTGTCAGAGATTTTTCAACAACATGTATACCATTCACTTGGAATTGTTTCTTTGGAAAGTGCACCGTATGCTCATTACCATTGATATGAAAAGTGACCTTGCTTTTATTGCAATCAATAACAGCTCCTGCAGTATTCAAGAAGGGTCTACCAAGGATAATCGACATGTTGTCGTCCTCATGCATCTCAAGTATAACAAAGTCAGTCAAAATAGTAACATTAGCAACAACAACGGGCACATCCTCACAAATACCGATAGGTATGGCAGTTAATTTGTCAGCCATTTGCAAAGATATTTCAGTAGGTGTGAGTTTATTAAAATCAAGTCTTTTATATAAAGAGAAAGGCATAACACTAACACCAGCTCCCAAATCACATAAAGTAGTTTTCACATAGTTTCTTTTAATGGAGCAAGGTATAGTTGGTATTCCTGGATCTCCAAGTTTTTTAGGCACTCCATCCTTAAAAGTATAGTTAGAAAGCATAGTGGATATTTCAGCTTCCAGTATTTTTCCCTTATTGGTGATGATGTCTTTCATGTACTTTGCGTAAGGAGGCATTTTTAGGATACTAGTCAAGCGAGTACGCAAAAAGACTGGCCTTAGCATTTCAGCAAAGCATTCAAATTCTTCATCATCTTTCTTTTTAGTTGACTTAGGTGGAAAGGGCATATGTTGTTTCCTTACCGTGTTTTCTAGCAACAAAGTCTCTTTTGTCATATCTTTTATTCTTTGGTTGTGGGTTATCAAGATCAACAGCTAGTTCTATCTCAACATCATTATCTGTTTCTTTATTATTTGTTTGAGTGTCTTTATGAACCTCATCATTATCTTTTTCATTATCAAAAGGTGAGTGTTCACTACCAGATTGAGTTTCAGCATCAGAGATAGAAACTTTATTATCATTATCAAGTGATTTTTCTACTTCAGGTTCACTAGTACCAGGCAAAGTCCTATCATTTTTCTTCTTCTTTTTCTTTTTAGAAGGACTAGGTACATCACTGTTAATTCTTTAGAGTCTTGTTCAATTCTCTTTGGGTGTCCCTCAGGATAAAGTGGTTCTTGAGTCATTTTACCTCCTCTAGTTGCTACTCTAACAGCAAAATCACTTATATTATTGTTCATTTCATCAAGCAACTCTCTTGGAGATTTAGCAACTTGTTCTAATTAAGTTTGAACCATAGAGGCATGCTTTCCTATATCTCTAACATCATTTGAGATTCTAAATAACAAGTCACTTAAGAGAGCAATCATATGAGAGTTGTATTTCAATTGTTTCATAACATTTGCATTGAAGTGATCTTGCTTTCTAATGTAATTATCAAACTCATAAAGGCATTGACTAGGATGTTTATTATGAGGATTATCACTATCATTGAATTTCATTAAAGAATTTACCTCTACCACCTTAGGTGGTGGTGGTGTATCAAGCCCATGTATTTCTTCAATAGGAGGTAAATTTTTTACATCCTCTACTTTAATACATTTTTAGAAACACACTGAAATATTTTTGGAGTTTTTGGTTTTTCATAGACAAGCAAATAAAAAGGGAAAATCAAGAACTAGAAAAACTATTTACACGGGAAAGCTCCCAACAAGCAAAAGAAGAACAAGGAAATCTTTTTGGGTTTTCTTTTTAGTGCTACAACAATTTAAACTAGGAAGAAAAATAAAAAAGAAGTAAGAAATATGTTTTTGGATTTTCTCAAAGTTTTTCAAACACACAAGAAGAAAGCAACAAAATAAATTTAACATGGATAATACAATGAAAAAGTGTGAACACCGACAACTGGAATGAAATGTGTGGACATGAAAGTAATGTTGGTGGGAATACATACTCCCCCAAGCTTAGGCTTTTGGCCTAACTTGGCGATCAGTCAGCAGCCTACGTAATGGTTGGAGTGGTAGCTCACAGAGGCTCTCGGTGCAGATGTCTCATCCCGCCGTGCAGCCACAACCGCTGCATTATGAGCTCGGACCTCGCTCTCAAGAACATAATATCTTCCCCTATTGTGAACATTAAAGAGAGCAGGTGCAGACAAATATGTGTCCACCACGGAGTCCTTGTTAAACATCAATTTATAAGTGAAATTATGGGGATCACCTCTAAGGATCTTAGGACGTTTCATAGCATTTAAGTCTAGGTGTTGCGTGGGTAAAATAGGGTCATAGGGCAAAGGTGAAACACCCAACTCCTTTGCTAATCGTGTGGCATAAATTCCACCATAAAAATATCCACTGCCAGCGTTGTGTTGCAACCTACGTGCAACAATCACTCCAAGATTATAACTTCTATCACCATTGAGAGCGGTGCGTATGAGGCTCAAGTCTGGAGCACAAAGTGTACTACAATCTCCCCCCCCCCCCCCCCCCCCCCCCCCCCCCCCCCCCCCCCCCCCCCCCCCCCCCCCCCCCCCCCCCCCCCCCCCCCCCCCCCCCCCCCCCCCCCCCCCCCCCCCCCCCCCCCCTTGATACCTTCGAGCCTGCTGCTGATAGAATGCGGAACGGGCTTTTGCGACGTCGCGCTCCTCCTCCAGGGCGTCTAAGTTGTCCTGCCGGTCTAGCTCGGCTTCCTTCTCTTCGTACATGCGCACGCGAGGTGAGTCATGGATTATGTTGCAGGGTAGTACTGCTTCTGCGCCGTACACCATAAACAATGTTGTATATCCGGTGGTACGATTCGGCGTGGTCCACAGCCCCTAGAGTACGGAGTCGAGCTCTCCCCCCCCCCCCCCCCCCCCCCCCCCGGGGGTGATTAGACTACTTGACCAATTAAAAACTTAACCTTTTCCCAATTTTAGAGTTTGGCAGATTTTAGCTATCTTTGGACAAGTCAAGCAATCATCACACAATTCAAGCAAGCATGCAAAGAGTATATGAGCAGCGGAAATTAAAGCATGCAACTTGCAAGAAAGTAAAGGGAAGGGTTTGGAGGATTCAAACGCAATTGGAGACACTGATGTTTTTGTCGTGGTTCTGATAGGTGGTGCTATCGTACATCCACGTTGATGGAGACTTCAACCCACGAAGGGTAACGGTTGCGCGAGTCCACAGAGGGCTCCACCCATGAAGGGTGCATGAAGAAGCAACCTTGTCTATCCCACCATGGCCGTCGCCCACGAAGGACTTGCCTCACTAGCGGTAGATCTTCACGAAGTAGGCGATCTCCTTGCCCTTACAAACTCCTTGGTTCAACTCCACAATCTTGTCGGAGGCTCCCAAGTGACACCTAGCCAATCTAGGAGACACCACTCTCCAAGAAGTAACAAATGGTCACTACTAGGGAAAACCCTAGTAGTAGTGCGGGTTTTGAGGCTAGCAGCAGCGTGGGTGGCCGTGCTACTAATAAGGCGCTACAGCTAACTCATAGTAGTAGCACGGCCCTTACCCGCGCTACTACTGTTGATGATATCAGTAGCGCTTTTTAAGAACACGCTACTATTACCCAGCTGTAGCGATTTCTCCATCCCTCGCTGCTGCTATATAAGGATCATTGTATGCACAGGTTCTTGTAGAGAAGAATACCCATTTGTCTCAAGAGCTAGAGGAGTGCAAGACCTAGCTGAGGGCCCCCCCCCCCCCCCCCCCCCCCCCCCCCCCCCCCCCCCCCCCCCCCCCCCCCCCCCCCCCCCCCCCCCCCCCCCCCCCCCCCCCCCCCCCCCCCCCCCCCCCCCCCCCCCCCCCCCCCCCCCCCCCCCCCCCCCCCCCCCCCCCCCCCCCCCCCCCCCCCCCCCCCCCCCCCCCCCCCCCCCCCCCCCCCCCCCCCCCCCCCCCCCCCCCCCCCCCCCCCCCCCCCCCCCCCCCCCCCCCCCCCCCCCCCCCCCCCCCCCCCCCCCCCCCCCCCCCCCCCCCCCCCCCCCCCCCCCCCCCCCCCCCCCCCCCCCCCCCCCCCCCCCCCCCCCCCCCCCCCCCCCCCCCCCCCCCCCCCCCCCCCCCCCCCCCCCCCCCCCCCCCCCCCCCCCCCCCCCCCCCCCCCCCCCCCCCCCCCCCCCCCCCCCCCCCCCCCCCCCCCCCCCCCCCCCCCCCCCCCCCCCCCCCCCCCCCCCCCCCCCCCCCCCCCCCCCCCCCCCCCCCCCCCCCCCCCCCCCCCCCCCCCCCCCCCCCCCCCCCCCCCCCCCCCCCCCCCCCCCCCCCCCCCCCCCCCCCCCCCCCCCCCCCCCCCCCCCCCCCCCCCCCCCCCCCCCCCCCCCCCCCCCCCCCCCCCCCCCCCCCCCCCCCCCCCCCCCCCCCCCCCCCCCCCCCCCCCCCCCCCCCCCCCCCCCCCCCCCCCCCCCCCCCCCCCCCCCCCCCCCCCCCCCCCCCCCCCCCCCCCCCCCCCCCCCCCCCCCCCCCCCCCCCCCCCCCCCCCCCCCCCCCCCCCCCCCCCCCCCCCCCCCCCCCCCCCCCCCCCCCCCCCCCCCCCCCCCCCCCCCCCCCCCCCCCCCCCCCCCCCCCCCCCCCCCCCCCCCCCCCCCCCCCCCCCCCCCCCCCCCCCCCCCCCCCCCCCCCCCCCCCCCCCCCCCCCCCCCCCCCCCCCCCCCCCCCCCCCCCCCCCCCCCCCCCCCCCCCCCCCCCCCCCCCCCCCCCCCCCCCCCCCCCCCCCCCCCCCCCCCCCCCCCCCCCCCCCCCCCCCCCCCCCCCCCCCCCCCCCCCCCCCCCCCCCCCCCCCCCCCCCCCCCCCCCCCCCCCCCCCCCCCCCCCCCCCCCCCCCCCCCCCCCCCCCCCCCCCCCCCCCCCCCCCCCCCCCCCCCCCCCCCCCCCCCCCCCCCCCCCCCCCCCCCCCCCCCCCCCCCCCCCCCCCCCCCCCCCCCCCCCCCCCCCCCCCCCCCCCCCCCCCCCCCCCCCCCCCCCCCCCCCCCCCCCCCCCCCCCCCCCCCCCCCCCCCCCCCCCCCCCCCCCCCCCCCCCCCCCCCCCCCCCCCCCCCCCCCCCCCCCCCCCCCCCCCCCCCCCCCCCCCCCCCCCCCCCCCCCCCCCCCCCCCCCCCCCCCCCCCCCCCCCCCCCCCCCCCCCCCCCCCCCCCCCCCCCCCCCCCCCCCCCCCCCCCCCCCCCCCCCCCCCCCCCCCCCCCCCCCCCCCCCCCCCCCCCCCCCCCCCCCCCCCCCCCCCCCCCCCCCCCCCCCCCCCCCCCCCCCCCCCCCCCCCCCCCCCCCCCCCCCCCCCCCCCCCCCCCCCCCCCCCCCCCCCCCCCCCCCCCCCCCCCCCCCCCCCCCCCCCCCCCCCCCCCCCCCCCCCCCCCCCCCCCCCCCCCCCCCCCCCCCCCCCCCCCCCCCCCCCCCCCCCCCCCCCCCCCCCCCCCCCCCCCCCCCCCCCCCCCCCCCCCCCCCCCCCCCCCCCCCCCCCCCCCCCCCCCCCCCCCCCCCCCCCCCCCCCCCCCCCCCCCCCCCCCCCCCCCCCCCCCCCCCCCCCCCCCCCCCCCCCCCCCCCCCCCCCCCCCCCCCCCCCCCCCCCCCCCCCCCCCCCCCCCCCCCCCCCCCCCCCCCCCCCCCCCCCCCCCCCCCCCCCCCCCCCCCCCCCCCCCCCCCCTTGGCAAAATAAAAAGAAGCCAATCAATCAAAGCAACAAGTGGATGTCCTCGAATGAGTTAAATATGCAACCAACATGCTCACACAATAAAATGGCAAATGAAATATGTGGAAAAACATGCACAACCAATTCTAGCATCTATCAAACAATTGGCGATGACTAGGTCATATATATATGAGTATATTGACTTAGGAGTCAAATGAGAACATTTGATCATAGGTCATACTCATCGTTTAAGCTCAAGTGGGGTTACCACTTTTACATAATGCATTGATGTGTTCACATCACTAGAGTTGCTTTGACTCAATTCTTAGAGTTAAGCTCCCCCTAGATGTGAGATCCCCCCTTAGAGGGATGGACTAACCTTGGGTTTTGTTGATGACGACTTCATGTAGGTGTTGAAGATGTGGATGCTCAATGTTGATGAAGATCATTTGGAGCAATCCTTTGGAGTGAGTTGCACTTTCAATACCTACACGGGTTAGTCCCACAAGGAACAAACAAGTATCTCCATAGACATAGAGTGATGCACACACAAGATGATGTCCATGAAAGCATTAGGTTACCTTGTCCCTTGCCTTACCAACATGAGGGTTTGTGACTCCTTGAACTCCCCCCCCCCCCCCCCCCCCCCCCCCCCCCCCCCCCCCCCCCCCCCCGGAGTCACCCTCAAGAACTCTCTAGTTCTTCTTCTTCGGGATCCACATCATCTTGATGGGAATCCTTGGAGTTGTAGTCGTGCTTGATGAAGTAGAACTTGACATAGTCTTGGTAACCCACTTGACCAAGGCCTTAGGAGCTTCTTCAAATGCATCAATCTCCTCTTGAAGCTTGTCCTTTCCTTTGTGCTTGTGGTCTTGTGGTGGAAGATCATCTTGAGCTTGTGTCCCCTCGAAGGAAGTAGGATCATACTTCTCTTGTTGAGGAACAAACTTCGTCTTGGGGTATTGATCTTCTTCCCACTCAACTGTATTCCTCTTAGGTGCAGACTTGGCCTTGGAGGCAGCTTTGGGTGCTTCTTTGGGCTTTGATGATGTAGCCCCTGACCTTATAGCATCACCCATCAGCTTTTGCGCCTTAGGTGCTGGTGCAGCAACCTCTTCTTCCTCCTCTTCCATCATGGAAGGTTGTCCAACAACTCTGGCCATGGTCTTTCTGACCCTTTCCTTCCTCTTCTTTCCTTCTGCAGCAGGCTCTTTGGGATCAGGTTTCTCAGGTTCTTGTGTTGATCCTCTGACCTTCAACATAGATGTCCTCTTGGCAGGGACCTTCCTGTTCAGTCCAGGCTTTGTGGTCTTAGCTGAGCCATACTCCTTTTTGAGCACTATCTTCTTGGAAGTAGCCTCATCTTCAGCTGCCACATAATCCTCATCCTCAGAGTCTGAGGTTCTCTTCCTTCTGGCTCTTGTGGCTGCTTTGGGCAAATTGCTAGGAGTGCTTCTGCTGCCCTCATCTGAGGAACTAGAGGGACTAGTGCCCTCACTCATGTGAATCTGCTCCTCTTCCCTGTTCTGGCTGTCACTTTGGTCTGACATGCTGCAAGCACTGACTGCTGACCCTGTGAATAGATGTAGTTGAGATAGAATGGATGAGCATCACAAAATGCAGAGATTTTTGCAAAAGAATGATTCAAAAACTTAGTTTTAGTTTTCCATAGAAAGCATTTCAGATCAACCGATTTGCAAACTCGGTGATACCGAAGCAGCTTTTGGGACCTAAACTAGTGATCTCGGTCAGACCAAGTCACAGTTCGGTGGCACCGAGACTGCTAGGGTTTCACAGAGTTCTAAAATCGGTCACACCGATTTGCAATTCTCGGTCAGACCAAGAATTACTTATGCAATGGCCTTAGCCAAATCGGTGGAACCGAGTTTTTCAACTCGGTGGGTCCGAGATGGTTTTGGCGGAAACCTAACCCTAAATTTTCAAATCACATCTAATCTAAGGATTGTTTTGACTGGATAGATGTGTTTCAATCGTGGCAAGAATCATAATGAACACAATGTGCTAGGAATCGGACGAGGATAGCACTATGATCGAGTCCATACCCTAGTTTGGCGATGAACTCGCTACGGCGGCAACGGCGGGGATGAATTCCATTGACGGCGGCGGAGACCAGCGACTGGAGGCGGCTGGCGACGAAGTCGACGATCCGGAGAACTAGGAGGCAGAGCGAGCTATGCGCGGGGGAAGGGGTTTGGAGAAGTTTTCCAAATTTTTGCCCGTGAGTATATATAGCCCGACCCTGTCGGTGTGACCGAGTGGAACAACTCGGTGGCATCGAGATGCATAACTGTTAATAGTTACAGCAACTCGGTGAGACCAAAAAGTTCAAATCGGTTGCACCGAGATTGAAAACCTAGATCGACTTAGTGATCTCGGTATGACCGAAATGGAAGAATCGGTCAGACCGAAACACAAAAAGAAGTTTTAGAAGTTTAAGT